>QRFJ01000606.1:1005397-1148690 GCA_006176705.1 Cocos nucifera | reverse complement strand
CAGACAAGCCACAATCTCCATAAACAAATCGGGCCATGTTTGATGCTCATTGTCAGGAACAATGAGAGGTCTTTGTTGTATAATCAAGTTAATTATTTCCTAGCTTGAAATATAGCAACACAATGGGCAGGCTTGTAGCAGTGACAGCCAATACTCAATAGTGCATGTCAGGCTTCTCCTTTAAATCCTCTTTATCTAGATTATTATTAAAAAAATAGAAAAAAAGAAAAAGAAGAAGAAGAAGTTAAAAGGGAAAAAAAAGTATAGATGTTAGACATGTTCATGTCCTGGGGCATCATACTTGTATGTCCATTTTGTGCAATATTGAGACATTTAGCCCTTCCCAGATTATTTTGTAATGAAACATGTCAAATGCTACAAAAGTGTAATATTCTTAGAGATTATGAAGTTGTATTGCATGTTTAATATGATTTATTAAAGTTATTGCCCAACAAAAAACAGAGAAGAAGATGAAAAATTAAAATTTGTTTCAGCTATGTTAGATCCCTGAACATGGAAACAGCAGATTCACACAAAAACTCAACATATAGAACCAGTCCCTTTACCGGCCATGACTAATCCATAAGGCTGCCAATGGATTGGATTGATCTACTTCTGATCTAGAATCAACCTAGAGAAAAACAAGTCTAATTCAAACTGGAGTTACAGATATGGATTAGACGTCAAAGCAAATGGTGGTGTAAACAAGGTATCCTCCTCTCCATTCTCCAATATTACAATTTCTTTTATAGTTCACACTAATGTACCGCCATATATGTTTCACCTGTTCCATTTTCTTCATGTCTAAGATCTTGAAATGAAGTAGCACTCCTGTCATGCCACTATTTAGCGCCAACAACAATCCAAGTTATCAAATAAGCAAAAAGGAAAAAAAAAGGAAAATATACATATTGACATATGCTGATTCCTCTTCTTCAAAACAAAATCAAAAGACCACAAAAGTTTCACAAACTTCTCTATTATATAACAGCAAAAGGCGACCTTTATACAATTTCATTAAATCTAATGCAGCTTAAAGCAATTCCAGTCAACCTGAAGCTACCGAAACAAAAATTTAAGCTTTTCTATCGACATCCAAACCATCCAAAGTCTAAAAAAATCATTTTAACCTAGGTAAAAAGAACAAACTATAGTCAAATATTAGAGAAGCCAAAAGAACAGAGGATACGGAGCAAAGCTATACCTCTGAGGTACTCAAGGAGGGTAAGGTGAGCCAAGCCATCGGGCAGTACCCGACGGACGCCGTTGACGTAGATGATCGCCTCTTTGGACCATCGTTCCTCCGCCACCAGCTCCTCCACCTTGGTGAGCGACCCCATCCTTCTCTCCCCCGCACCCTTCCCTCAAGAAAGCGAAATCCAAATCCCGAATCCAGACCCCAAACACACGTGATCTCCCCCAGCTCATCCAAGACCGAGAGCAGCGGTCAAGAACGAGATCAAATAGCTCCCTCTTTTTTTCCCTTTTTTCTCCAGAGGTTATGGTAAGAACTCGGGCATGAAGACGAGATGAAGTCTGTCTTATATCAGACGGTTAGACGATGGCGGTGCTGCAACAAGAAGATCACTAACGACTTCTCAACAAATATTACGGGTGCAAATGGGCAGATCTGACCGTATCGTGATCCCGACCCGCCTCGGTTCGTTGATCATGGATCCAAACCCAATTTAATGGGAGATGAGATCAGATCGAATTAGATTCATAGATAAAAATTTTACCTTAATAGGTCATTAGGGTCGGATTAGGTCCACGTAGAATCTGACTCCAACTGAAAAAATTTAGGTCCGATTTAGATCCAGGTCTTATCCGATTCGGGTCATAACATTAAAGCTAAGAGTAAATGGGGCCACGCAATTTGTGCATAGAATTTGGAAGTAAATTTCTAAAGAGACATTACAATCGTAGTTAAAGACAATGGGGCAGTTGACACTTGACAGGAAGCAGCCAAATAGTTGTGCTTAAACTCACATAGCATAAGTAGTCTTTTTAGCTAGGAATCTGAAAGCATATCTTAGCCAATGCAATTCTAAAGCCACATTCAAATGCCCATTCCTCATAAATTAATATGGATAGTATTGGTGAATCTGGTTGACGCCGGATCAAGCTAGAGTCAAAAAAAAATGAGATCACCATCGATGACCTACAAAATAAAATTTCATCCGAAGTCGGTGGTAGGTGGCTACGGTATAGGATTCTTCCGATAATCAAATCAGCTCTTCTTGACCAACAGAAATAGAGTGCTCAGATAAGAATTCAACAGAATTTCGAAAAGAAAAAGAAAGCTTAGAGAAAACATATCTAGGAGGATCCCTTTTATAAACGGAGCCTGTAGCAGATTGATAGTGACGGTTGTAACCGTCTAGTAGTGGACCGCTCGGGATCACGTAGAGTTTGTTACGGAGAGAGGTGTCTGTTGCCATGATATGGCCGTTCGTTGAGATTTAATAATTGAAGTTCGGAGGAAGCAGGCGTTGGTTGGTGAAAAGCTTTGACATACATCAATTCCAGAGAAGTTCGGACTTCTTAAGAAAACTTGACTGAAGGACAAATTCGGAAGGAATTTGGCTCATAGAGGAATCAGATTGAAAGAGAAGTCCGAAAGGAGTTCGACTCTTATAGGAATTTGACTGAAGGAGAGATCCGGAAGGAGTTCGGCTCCTGTAGAAATCCGACTGAAAAAGAAGTCTGGAAGAAGTTTGGCTCCTGTAGGAATCTGATTGAAGGAGAAGTTCGGAAGAAGTTTGACTTCTAGAGGAATTCGACTGAAGGAGAAATTTGGGAGGAGTTCGGCTCTTATAAAAATTCGACTGAAAGAGAAGTTCGAAAGGAGTTCGACTTCTAGAGGCATCCATCTGAAGGAGAGATCCGGAAAGAGTTCGATCATTGGAGAGGATCCGACTGATAAAGAAGTCTGGAAGGAGTTCGGCTGAACTCCGAAAAGGAGTTCGACTGGGGTTCGGTTGTTGGAGGAGTTCGGTTGGGTTCGACCATCGGAGGAGTTCGGCTACTAAATGAGTTCAGCCACTGGAGGAAGAATTCTCGATTGAAGCTCTTCCATAATTACCAATTGCATTAGGCTAAGCATCAGACTAGATTTCGGTGGGAAGCGAAATTTATCCCCAATAATAATCCCCCCACTCTCGAGTTTGAAATTTAAAGGAATGGGAGTACAAAAAAGACGACTGCCGAAGTTCTTTTTCGGACTCTGCATCCGTTCAGGTTGAAGCTCGAAGGAAGATCTTATCTCTAGCCGAGGTTGACGTTAAAGTTGAAGCTCGGGAGAGATCTTATCTCCTGTTGAAGGGTTGGAGCTCAGGGAGAGATCTTATCTCTAGCTGAGGTTGACGTTGAAGTTGAAGCTTGGAAAAAATCTTATCTTCAGTCGAGATTGAAGGAGGTCTTATCTCCTATTAACGTTGAAGTTGAAGCTCAGGAGGAGATCTTATCTTCTGTTGAAGGGTTGGAGCTCAGGGGAGATCTTATCTCCAGCCGAGGTTGACGTTGAAGTTGAAGCTCGGAAGAGATCTTATCTCCAGCCGAGGTTGACGTTGAAATTGAAGCTTGGGAGATCTTATCTCCAGTTGAGGTTGATGTTGAAGTTGAAGCTCGGAAGAGATCTTATCTCCAACCGAGGTTGACGTTGAAGTGGAAGCTTGAAGATCTTGTCTCCAATCGAGGTTGAAGGAGATCTTATCTCCTATTGACGTAGATGTTGAAGCTCGGGGGAGATCTTATCTTCAGCCGAGATTGAAGGAGATCTTATTTCCTGTTGAAGGGTTGGAGCTCGGGGAAGATTTTATCTTCAATCAAAGTTGAAGAAAGTCTTATCTCCTATTAACGTTGAAGTTGAAGCTCGGAGGAGATATTATCTCCAACCGAGGTTGAAGGAGATCTTATCTTCTGTTGACGTTAGAAGCTTGGGGGAGATCTTATCTCCAGCTGAGGTTGAAGTTGAAGCTCGGGGGAGATCTTATCTCCAGCTGAGATTGAAGGAGATCTTATCTCCTATTGAAGGATTGGAGCTCGGAGGAGATCTTATCTCAAGCCGAGGTTGAAGGAGATCTTATCTCCTGTTGACGTAGAAGCTCGAGAAAGATCTTATTTCCAATCGAGATTAAAAGAGATCTTATCTCCTATTGTTGTCGGGCATAATGGGACCATTGTCAGAGCCTTTCCTCTCATCCCGTCTAAAATGAACGAGACCTTCGACTTTGCTCACGTTAGAACGAGGTTCTCCTCCTATTCCTAACGAGCTGTGGGGGCACATAAGGGCCGTTGTCAGGATCTCTCCCCCCATCTCATCTAAAATGAACGAGGCCTTTTGACTTTGCTTGCGTTAGGACAAGGTTCTCCTCCTATTTCTAACAGGCTATAGGGGCACATAAGGGTTGTTGTTAGGACCTCTCCCCCATCTCATCTAAAATGAACGAAGCCTTCAACTTTGCTTGCGTTAAGATGAGGTTCTCCTCCTATTTCTAACAGACTGTGGGGCACATAAGGGCTATTGTCAGGGCCTCTCCCTCCATCTCGTCTAAAATGAACGAGGCCTTCGACTTTGCTCGCGTTAGGACGAGGTTCTCCTCCTATTCCTAATGAACTATGGAGGCACATAAGGGCTGTTGTCAGGGCCTCTCCCACCATCTCATCTAAAATGAACGAGGCCTTCGATTTTGCTCGCATTAGGATGAGGTTCCTGTCCTATTCCTAACGGACTGTGGGGGCACATAAGGGCCGTTGTCAGGGCCTCTCCCTCCATCTCGTCTAAAATAAACGAGGCCTTCGATTTGCTCATGTTAGAATGAGGTTCTCTTCCTGTTCCTAACATGACCACTATTGATTGCTTCTTTCTGACAGTACATTCTCAGATTCTCTCAGTTTTAAGATCGTGAGAGTGTTGTTCCTTCGAGCTTCTTCAGATGATAAGTTTCGGACTGGACGACCTCCTCTATTTTATATGGGCCTTCCTAATTCAAGACAAACTTTCCCTGACTCTGAGACTGAAAGATGGCGGCTCATCGAAGTACTAAGCCCCCCCAAAGATAGCGTTGATGATGCCGAAAGGCGATCGGATTTCTTATTATTTTTTCCTCATTGGTGGTTCTAGCTATGGTAGCGCCATTGGCTTGCTTCAGGCCGGCATCTATGGAGCATTAAGGGGGGCGTAGTTATAAAACCTTTAGGGGGGAGAACTTCTCTACGCCCTTCTGTCGGGGCTTTTTTGATGACGAGCTCGAGGGGGAGTTCGGTCTCGCTTGCACTCGAGAAAAGTTCGTGAGCATGGTCGAATTTCATTCGACCCTCCATCAGCCATGGGTTTACTAGACTCGTCCGTCTGCCGCTCTCCTACAGCTCCCTCATCTCTCAATTTGAAGGCTCCTTCTGCTTGGGCATATCCTTTAGTCCGAGCTAACAGATCGACAAAGTTTCTAAGATGCTTCTTCTTTAGGAAGAACAACAAATTATTCTTCTGAAGGCCATCCTTGAGTGCGGCCATTGCAATAAACTGATCTAGGTTCCGGACCTCTAATGCAGCAATATTAAACCGGATGATATAAGTTCGGATAGATTTTCTTTCCTTCTGCTTGATATTCATCAGAAAATTCGAACCTCGGCGCAAACGTCGACTACTGATAAAGTGAGCCACAAACTAATGGCTTATCTAGTCAAAAGAGAAGATCGTACCTGGCTTCAACATCGAGTACCAGTTTCTTATTGCTCCCTTTAAGGTAGATAGAAAAGCTTGGTATAATATGGCATCTGATGCACCATGGAATAGCATCATGGTCCAGAAGGCCTCCAAGTGATCGACCAGATCAGAGGTTTCGTCGTAGCTTTCAAGTTGAGAAAGCTTGAAGTTCAGCGGAACGGACTCTTGCATAATTCAGAGAGAGAAAGAAGGATCGGTGCAGACGTCGTCATGGGGAGCCGGGATAATATGGCGGAGTTCTTCAATCCGTCGATCCATCTTCCATAATTTTTGATCAAGGACGTCATCTTGATTGCAGATCTTGGAAGGCTTCCGGTAGTGGATGGGGAAGGTCCCTTCTGAAGAAGAATTATGATCCGAGCAAGAATCCTCTGCTTTCTATTTCTCCTTTTCAGGGATGACGGGTATGTTAGCCCAAGTGCTCCTCCTTGGGGTCGATTCCTGACATCCTAATGGCGGATTTTCTGACGGAATCACCGTCGGAGGCTGCCGCATGGCCTGCACCATCTCGGTGAGGCTCTAAACCTGCTGCATCAGTAGATTAAATTGCTCCGGATCTACCATGGCTGTCGATGGAGGAGAAAGTTGAAGTACTGGTGATGGAGCAAGGATGGATGGATTTGACCCAGATCTAGCGGTAGAAGCGGTAGATCTCCGGGTAGTCGCCTTCTTTGGAGGCATTTTTTGAGATTGAGGGAGAGGATGGAGATGGACCTTGGAGAAGAAGATCTAAAGGATCGACTGAGTACTTCTTTAAGAATAAGGGTACCTCAGGAACAGAGAGTCATTTCTCTAGCATCAATTCTATTGGTGCAGAATCTGATTGACGTCGAATCGAGCTGGAGTCGAAAAAAATGAGGTCACCATCGGTGATCTACAAAATAAAGTTCCATTCGGAGTCGGTGGTGGTGGCTTCAGTAAGACCCTCAGATGATCAAGTCAATTCTTCTGACCAACAGAAATGGAGTGCTCAGACAAGAATTTAGCAAAATTTCAGAAAGAAGAAGAGAGCTTAGAGAAAATGTATCTGAAGGATCACTTTTATAGACGGAGCCTATAGCAGATTGATAGTGATGACCGTAACTGTCCAGTAGTGTATCGCTCGAGGCCACGTGGAGTTTGTTATGAAGAGAAGTATCCGTTGCCATGATATGATCATTCGTTGAGATTTAATAATTGAAGTTTGGAGGAAGCAGGCGTTGGTTGGTAAAGAGCTTTGACATATATCAATTCCAAAAGAGTTCGAACTTCTAAAGGAAAACTTGACTGAAGGAGAAATTCATGGAAAGGAGTTCAGCTCTGAGAGGAATCAGACTGAAAGAGAAGTTCGGAAGAAGTTTGGCTTCCTGTAGGAATCCGATTGGAGGAGAGGTCCGGAAGGAGTTCGACTCCTATAGAAATCTGACTGAAGGAGTTCGGAAGGAGTTCGGCTCTTGGAGGAATCTGATTGAAGGAGAGGTCTGGGAGGAGTTCGACTTCTAGAGGAATCCGACTGAAAGGAGAAGTTCAGAAGGAGTTTGGCTCCTGTAAAAGTCCGAACTGAAGGAGAAGTCTGAAAGGTTCGGCTTCTGGAGTTCGGCTTCTGAAGGCATCCATGTCTAAAAAAGAGATCCGAAAAGAGTTCGACCGTTGGAGGAGCCCGACTGATGAAGAAGTCTGAAAGGAGTTCAGCTGAAATCCGAAAGGAGTTTGGCTGGGGTTCGATCGTTGGAGGAGTTTGGTTGGATTTGACCGTCGGAGGAAGTTCGGCTACTGAATGAGTTCAGTTACTGAAGGAAGAATTCTCGATTGAAGCTCTTTCGTGATTATCAGTTGTATTAGACTAAGCATCAGATTAAACTTCGATGAAAGTAAAATTTATCTTCAATAGATAGCATCCTCGGTACTTCCAAATTAAAGATTGATTCAGATCATGCGGTAGTCAAGAAGAATCATATCCTTGAAATCATATATCCTGCAACCTTCATGAGAGCCGCAACTCACGGGTCCATCGTTGAGTACATTCATGCAACCGAAGGACTTCTTAACCAAAAAAAAGAAAAAAAAAGAAGTAAGCGTATTGACTTAACAACACATTTTCAACCTGGCATAACAATAATAAGATGTCAACCGTACACTAATAATGACAAGGTTTCAATCATGTTCTAGTTAACATGCTTACCTAGACTTTAGCAGTTAGCAAAAGAGACGGGCCCATTCCATTCAAGTCCTAGGTTCGAGTCAGGTCATATCAGGTTGAGTCATTGATCAGAAGATCCCAAGTGATTGAAAGTCTTGATACGTACTATCAAATCACATCAAATTATAATTTAATAAATTTAATTTTGATCTAAAAAAATAAAATAAATTTAATTTTTAAACTCTATCTAACTCTATAAATTTTTTAAAATAATTTAAATTTAGATTATAGATTATTCCTGAACCCATATACAGTCCTTAACAAATATATATATATATATATATATATATATATATATATATATATATATATATATATATATATATATATATAAGATTAAACTTAGATCGATCGGATTTGGCTTTCAATTTTAATTAAATTCTACATGTATATATATTTTTATAAAAAAAATAAAAAATTGATGGTCACTCTCTCATCAATTTAAATTTTAAAAATATTAAAAATAAATTATTAATATAGATAAAATGAAAATCCATGAGTCATTAATGCTGATAAGATGAAAGTGCATATAGGTTGAATTTATATTTATATTATTTATCTCATAAAATTTATATTTATTTTTAAATATTTTATTTATTTTATATTTATTTATATTTATTTTAAAAAAAATTATGTTTGTTCTCCATTTATCTTCTGAGATATAAAATGATGTATCCCATCCGCATCAATGGGACGGAAGCCCATGTGCCATTAATGCGATGGGATGGAAGCCCATTGAACTTATATTTATTTTAAAATATTTTTATTTATTATCATAAAAAATATATTTATTTTAAAATATTTATATTTATTTTAATTTTATTTTCTAGATTTATATGTCTTTTCAGAAAGATTAAGATTTATTTTGAATAAATTTGCGTTTGTTCCGTCGAAATTTGTATTTATTCTTCATTATTACATAAAGTGGCTTGTCCCATCTATATTTTTTAATAAAAATATCCACATCATCCACTATATATAAAGGTACTCGGCGGAGATGTGCATGCCATCTTTAGTATTTTATTATTGTTTATGAAAATAATTAATTTCCATATTGGTAAAGATTCCAACCTTGCTATCTTTAGTTTTATATTATTATAAGGGTTAGATGAGTAGGATGCACATGGAGGGTAGGGGAGGATATCCATGACCATGACCTTATGTGGAGGTAAATAGTGTATAGTTCGAGCGGATGGAGCATTGGTAGTTTGATATGGATTGTCTATTTATCATCATTCATATTATGTATTAGAGATAATGATATCAAATTGGAGCACTTTACCATCTAATATAATTTTAAAATTTATTTATCAAATTGATGCATATTTAAACTTATTTACTAAACTAATATAAAAAATAAAAATATCATTTGGAATGATATTTTTTTATTAAAAAATATCATTTCAAATGATTTTTTTTGGGCAACTCAATACCTATTTGGAACCAAACTAATAAATAAATAAATAAATAAAAGTGCTGTTGGGAATGGTGCTTTTGAAAGTCGCCATTCGGAATGGCATTTTTGGGCAACTCAATATCGGCCCTCTGCTCGCGCCCCCCCACCTTCTTTCTCCTTCTCCTATTACTCACTTTTTTTTTGCTCTCCTTATTACTATTTATCTAAGATGCATTAGTGGTCCCTACTTGGTATTTTGATAGACGATTAATTTAAAAATTTTAAATTTATTGCATTGCATAGAATCATAAATCCATCTTTTGATTAATATATATATTCTACAGCATCCATACATATATATATTTTTATACTGATGAAAAATCATGTATATTGGTCAATAGTTTAGATAGTTTGAAAATTATTATTAATTCTATAGATAATTATGGTAATCAAACGGTATATCGAGGTTCAAGAGAAATTTTGGATAATATTTTTCTTTAGTTTTTCTCACACATCTTGAGCCATATGAGGAGAACTAAGAGAAAATACTGTCGAATTTTTTTTCGGCCCCTATTGTATATCATTTGATTATTGTAATTAACCTATAGAATTAATACAATTTCTGAATGAGATAAGACCTTATATACCTATTAGTTAATGATAGGATGTATTTATTATGTAAGCCATTATATCAAAATAATTATTAATACTAAATATTTTGATTTTGATATTATCATAATATTTTTTGAGAAAATGGCCAGTACTTGGGTTCGTCTACTATTATATGATGATGGCATAATAGAAAATGATGAAGATGGCTTGCAGTATAGTCAGCTTGCAAGCCGGATGGTTAGGCTATCTTCATCATTATTACATCAAAAATTATTGAACCATTTATACAGTAGTATTCTTATGGACAGAGAAAAATATAAAATCAAATTGAGATGAAGATCTCCTAATTTGTCGGGATAGTTAATGCAAAGCTAGTATATCTTAATTCTAATTGATAATGATGAAGATGTCCAAAAAATATTGATATTTTTTTAAAATTTTTGAATATCGATATACTAAATTATAAATTAAAAAAAAAAATGTATCATCTAATAAAAATACTACTCAAATGATAGTACCGAGATTTGGGTACCCAATAGGACAATACTCTTAGATCTTCCTCACCTTTCTTAAGTCCTATGGTGTGAACCGTTTGTGTTAAGGCTATGTTTACAAAGTAATATTTTAATATTGTTAGCTCTAGTTGTCCAATTTTTCAAATTCCTATGGTGACTTTTTCTACAGTAGAAGTAATAGTAAGTGCAAGATATGATACTTAAATGAGGGACGATGATTGGATCGGCACTAGAATAAATTTTGATAATTAATGTTTTGAGTCAGATGAGAATAAGACTAAAGAAGAATGGATTGATGAGGATAGTAATAATGATGAAGATGAAGATAAAGATGGTGATGAAGATGATCAGCCCAATATTAATGTTGGAGAACCTGAACCTAGTTTGCATGAACCCTCATAATTTTTTAGCAACTTAAATTTAGATCATGGTGGTGGTGTTAGTACTGATCGAAGATTGAACTCTGACTATTAGTTTTGAAACTTCTCAATAATTAAATTTTCTATAGGTTTGATGTTTGAGAATAAAGATGAGCTAAAGAAAGCTATTGATCTTTATCATATTCGAAAGCATTGGACATACAATGTAGTTTAGTCATATTCAAAGTTATGGTCCATACGATGTGCATCATTAGATAATAAACAAGAATATAAATAAAGGCTACGTGCTGCATTATCGAAAAAGCATGGATATTTTTAGTTCATAAGATATGAGGGTTCTCATACTTGTTGTTTAATAGATTGAGTCGAGACTACAAATAGGTCAATGGAAGGATAATTGGCATACTAGTCCAACATATTATTGAAAAAGATCTAGATGTTAAAGTTGAAGCTATTATGGCAATTATTAATGAGCAATTTCAATACACATTATCATACAGGAAAGCATGGTGTAGAAAATAGAAGGTGTTGGTTGATATTTATGGAGAATAAGAGCCATGTTATGTAAAATTATTCTATTATATGGCTATACTCTAAAATACAAACCCCATCACTATTATTTCATGAAATTTTTTTCCAACTAAAAATTTTGATGTATGAATTTTAAATTATATTTTCTGAACTTTTCAACTATCTAACCAAAGTTTTAGGCACCACCGTTCTATGATCAGCATCGATGGCATGCACTTGTATGAAAAATTTAAAGGTAAAATACTAATTGCAATAGGAGTTGATGCAGAGAATATGACTTATCTCTTAGCGTATGCAATTATGAATGAGGAGATGACTACTAGTTGGAGTTAGTTTCTTTTACGGCTTAGAACACATGTCGCACAAGATAGAAATGAAATATGCCTAATTTTTTACAGACATCCAGGTATATTAAATACCACTGCAGATGAGTCTATTGGATGGAGTCCACCATATGCCTATCATCGATACTGCTTAAGATACATCTGCAGTAATTTCAACACTCATTTTAAAAGTGTATAGCTCAAAAGAGTAGTATGGCAAGCAGGGAGCACTCATCAAGTTTGCAAACTTGAGTTTATCATAGGTAGGATCAAGATAGTAAATGCAGAGGCTTGGAGTTAGCTGTCTGAGTTGAAAAGAGAAGTGGATATTGGCACATGATGCTGGCATGCGCTATAGTATTTTAACTATAAATTTATTGAAGATTTTAATAGTATCTTATGAGAAGCTAGAAATATACCAATTACAACTTGTGCTCAAATGATATTTTATCCTCTTATGAAATATTTTAATACAAGGCATGCCCAAGCCTTAAGATATATGTAGAAGAAACTAAATAGTTTTTTAACTCTTTATGTTGCAATTAAAATTATAGAAGATCAAGTTAAAGCTAACCAGCATAGAATAATAATGTTCAACCTCCAAAGAGACATAAATGAAGTGCTTACGAGGAGAGCAAGTACATGATTAAGAGGTGGAGAAAATTTTCATACCATAACTTTAAGTGATAGAAAATATTTTTGTGAAAAGTGGAGCATCTATAGATATCCTTGTTCACATATTTTAGCTCTGCCAAGAAATTGCTGTACTTTTTAGTAGATTCATGGATGATACATATATAGTTGTAGCATATATGAATGCTTGGAGTGGTAAGTTTTATCCATTACTATATGAAGACTATTAAAGGTCTACACATATGTTCATATATATTCCTGATCATCATTGTCTAAGACATAAGCAGAAAGACAAGCCAAAGTCAATAAGGCTGCAAAATGAGATGGATGATAGATAAATAAAAAGCAAGAATTATTGTAGCAGTTGTAAGAAATAGGGTCATGATCATCATTGTTGCCATAGGTTACTTCCACACATATCAACTTTAAGCAATGGAAGAAATTAAAGGCAACAGAGTGTATTGCTCTATATATTTTCAGAGTTATATATTATTCTATATATTTTCAATAGTTGAACTATTATGTAATCTATGTTCAGATTTGTGTATTATTTTATGTATTTCTGATAGTTGAAATATTATGTAATCTATGTCCAGACTTATGCATTGTTCAATGTATTTTCTATAGTTGAATTATTGTGTAGTATATGTTCAAAAATAAATTCTTGTTTTATGTATGATTGCAGAGTTATATTTCTGATGTAATGAATTAATATCATATTTCTCATGCTTTAATAAACTTGGGATATATGTTATTGTTTTAAATTCATTAGCTTGTTATAGCTTTTGATCCATGGCATCCGTGCCCTTGAGATCGCAGTATTTTTTTATTATAGGAGATCCATCAGTCATAGGTCATGTTAGATGGCAATGTAAGCATTCCATTCCTATTCTGACTATTTATATTTTTATAAAGAGAATCTTGTTACAATCATATACGTTATCTAATTGTTCTATCTTATTGTAAGATCCCAAACACCTCTGATTACAATGAACCAATGGTGACTTATGGAGGATGGAGATCCCAAATATAGTTATGGATTATTTATGATACCTGCAGTTTTATGGAGTGTATCGAATTAGCCAGATATAGTTGGACATTGGTCTTATTGCTGCCTTGCTTGATATATGGCACCCAAAACACCCATATTTCATCTTCCATTCGGTGAGGCGACCATCATGTTACAGGATGTTAGTGTCCTTATAGAACTATCAATTGATGGTGATGTAGTTATAGGAGCTGATCCCATGCTTAGCATTCTAGAGTGGCAAACTATGTGCTTCCAGTTACTAGGGTTTGAGTCCGAAGCCTAGTTCTTTGATTATTTATGACTGAGGATAAAGTATTTGGATGATCATTATTGACATTTACACATTAAGGATGATGCCCCAGAGGTAGAGCTGTCAGTCTAGCTCGTTGCTCGTTTTGTTTAGAATGTTTGAATCATTTTCAAGTCATGTTCGACTTGCACGTTAAATTATAGAATAAACACAAACATAATTTTTAAAGTTGATATATTAACGATCCAACCTAAAACAAGCTTTTATTCAATCATGTTCGGATCGATAAAAGCTCGATAAAATAAATTAATAAATTATATATTATATATAGAGATAGACTAGACTCCAATCGATCAGAGCACAGCCTACATCCAATCGGATCTCCAACCATTCGATCAGCACACATCTTCGAGCGTGCACCTTAAAAGATGTGTCAATTGAAAAAAAATAGGCATGCGCCTGCATTTGAAAAAAAATCAAAAAAAAAAGGCCTACTGCCTGAAAAAAAAGCCTAAAAAAATTTAGATAAAAAAATAGACCTATTTTTTTAGCTTCTTTTTTTATTTTTTTTATTTTCTTTTTTTGTCCTGGAGGCGCATAAAAAAAGAGAGAGGGAAAGAAGGTGCCTTCTTTCCCAAAGAAGGCACCTTCTTCCCCCCCCCCCCACCCTCTCTCCTTTTTCATGTTTTTTCTGCCTAAAAAAAAGTGCCTAAAATAAAAAAAAAATGCAGGCATAGGCGCCTGAAAAAAGAAAAGAAAAGAAAAGAAGGTGCCTTCTTTTTCTTTTTTTTCTTAAATTTTTTTTTAGATGCCTGAAAAAAGAAAAGAAGGAAAAGAAGGCGCTTTCTTCGAAAGAAATGAAACATCATCATCAATTTCTTTGAAATAAATATAATATATTATATTGATATATTTATTTTGTATGAAATTTTTAGTATTTTTTCAATATATATACTATATACTGTATATTATTATAGTATTATATATATAAGTTTTAATCATCACCATTGGATTATTGATCCAATGGCTGAAGAAAGTATTAATTTAGCACTGTTGGATTAACAAATTGATGGGCATGATCAATTAGTCTCAGCATATGAATACTCTTATATTCCCTCTCAGCCTCAAATCCTAACCCTCATCTCAACTCTCGATCGCTCAACCTCTCTGCCTCTTTTCCCTTTTTCCACCAACGGCGCAGGCATAGCCGCATAACTGGCCGAAACCCTTCATCTCTCTTTTCTTCTTCCACCGACGGCTCGTTTCATCCCTCGATAGCTTGACCTCTCCGTCTCTCTTCCCTTCTTCCACCGATGGTGTAGCTGGGCCTGGTCGAAACCCTAATCCCGATATCCGGCTTCGCCTTTCTTCCCTTTTTCCACTGACGGTGCAGTAGGCCAAAACCCTATTCCTAATTTTCTCCACCTCTATTTTCTTTTTCCACCGACGGTGCAGCCATGCAGCTGGCCGAAACCCTAATCAAACCCTAATCCTGGTTCTCTTTGCCTCTCTTCCCTTTTTCAGTTCTCTCCACCTCTTTTGGGATTTTTTCGCTGACGGTGTCGCTGGCCAAAATCTTAATTTCATTTTTCTCTGCCTCTCTTTCGATCTTCTCTTTTCTATCGAAGGCGCAGCTGGTACGAATGATATTTATGCATTTTTTCTTTTCTCTAGTGATATTTCTTGATGTTGGTTTCTCTCTCGACATGGTAACCTCCATGAGGCTTTGGCTAATGGCTACTACCCTAGTGCCCAATGGTGGCTGTCGGAGTTGTAGCAGCCCCGGTAACCCAGTGAAGGCTGCTTCGACTGGCCCACTGATGGCTGCCGAAGTTGTAGCAGCCCCGGTAACCAGTGAAGGCTACTTCAGCTGGTGGTAGACCTCCTAGTGGTCAGTGGTGGACCGGTGGTGCAATGGTGGTCTTGAAGTTCAAGTTGTGAGCTTGTGACTATCATGCATGGAGCAATGGTATATTGGTATTGGTCATGCGGCTTGCTCAATCACTGGACAAAAAATCAGTGAGCTGAGGTTAATTGCTTATATTTGTTTATGAAGTTTTTTTTATCATTCTCTCCTATTTTTGATACTTAAAAATTTTTAAAAATTTACTTTTTTTATTTTTGTAAATCTTAGCTTATTAATTGGTGAAGTTTGGTTTAATGTTGATTGCTAACTATTTACAGTATTTTTAGTTTGCTTTTATGTCCTTGTTATTTTTTTTTTAATGTTGACTAACTTGATCCATGTTAAGTGATCTTTTTTTATGTTTACAGTGTTTTGATATAAAATTGTATGATTATTAATTCTTTCTAGGATTAAAAAGGATTACAATGACAACCCTTGAGAATTTTGGACCTAATTCTGCATCTGATAAAGAAATTCAACTTGTTGAAGAAGTTGAGCAAACTAATCAGGAGATTGAACAAGCAAAAAAGGATGAGAATGAGGAGGCTCCTAATGAAACCCAATTAGCTAAAACTATAAGGCCAAAACTCAAAGGAACTAGGAAAAGGAAGTCAAAAGCTTGGGAATACTTTGATGAGGCATGGGGTAAAGATCCTAATAACATAAGAAAGAGTGCTTTTTGTGTATATGCAAGGCTTGTGGACATAGATTTAAGAAACTCTTTTGGAGAATGGAATTTAAATCATCCATATTATCCTTTGGCTACTGTGGTTCAGATTCTATATCTCTGGTCAGTTTATAATTCTATTTTTGAATAAAAAAGTTTTTCTATATTATCCTTTGACTGACTTCAAATGGTGAACATTGTGTTCATATTTAGCATGTGCTTGGAAAAAAGAGATTCTATATCTCTATGATATTTTTGACATCATGTTCAGATTCAGCATGTGCTTCAAATGGCTGCTATGGTTTAGATTCAGTATGTTTGCTAGTTATTCAGTTTTTTACAGTCTATCATATTAATTTTTTCTGTAGTATTTGCTTTTATAATTTATTGATTTTTGGTTATTTGCTGCTGGTATGATCTGGCATGATCTAGTTGTTTGCTCCTGGAATGATCTGGTTGTTTGATGCTACTACTAGTTATTTGCTGTTGGCGTGATCTGGCTAAAATCTTCTTTATAGGCTTACAGCAGATCCTTGTTGTGACTCTTGCATTTTGTCTATCATATATATGTGCTATTATCCTATTTGTAATTTGATTTTTAGATTGTATCTGATAGGATTAGAATCATTTGATTGCTGATATCATATATATGGAATGTCTACATTGCTGATAACTTTGTTAGATTATTTTTTTATATATGTTATAGGATATAGATCTTTCAGTGTAGACATGCTGGACCTTGCCTTGAAAAGGTAGGCTTACAATGAAGTTTGACAAACTCGATTTCATCTTATTAATGGTGGCTTTGAATTCCTGATATTTCATAATTTAAATAGCTATGTGATAGGATAAATCATCTATTAGTTTCAGATGTGTGTTATCAATCATCTATGGTGGCTTTGAATTCTTGATAGTTCATAATTTTGCAGTTCAAAATTTTCATCAGGAAGGCAATAATGTTTATTGTCTGCTTTATTTTTTCTAAGCATGCTATTTATTACAGTAAAACTGTTAAGTGGTCTAATGGTTGGTATGTTTAATGATTCTTATTGTGAAATTGATGGTTTCATGCTGAAGAGGTAAACAAGCTTTTGCTTATTTTAAATTTATTGCACCACTTATAGTTTTCTTGTCTATCTCTTTATTCTTTATATTTTTGATGGTAATATTTTAGATTTTGTGCAATGATGAAGCAGCCATTTAATCACTGAGCAATGAACTCCCTGGAGGCATGCTTGTATGCAGTCGCAATTTCAATTGTCGATAAAATGCTCCTAACCACAAGGGACCTTTTAGGTTTTTAGTTATTTGATTTAACTTCATATAGTTTGCTTGATTTCTCTTTAGTTTATTTGATTATTTATTTGATTGGTGCAATGATGAAGCAGTCATTTATTCACTAAGCAATGGATTGTCTAGAGGCAATTTGCATATAGCCATAGCTTCGAATTTTGGTATGTTCAGAGATTTCGTACTGAAGAGAAAAATAAGTTTTTGCTTGGCAGTTTCTTATGATGTAATTACTATACTCAGCTATAATTATTGTTGTCAGTCATTGTAATTTATAAAATTATTTAAGTTGTAATTTCTCTTGAAATGATTATGATGGTATATAAAAATTTATAATTATACATTGTACTAAAATTTTAGAAATAAATAAAATATATTTTCTTAATTTTTGAGTTTTATTTTTTATATTACTATAGATGAGTCAAACTTGAGCCAAATTCGAACATAACGAGCTTTCGAGCGGAATTTAATTCAAACTCAAACCAAATTTGAACATAACGAACTCGATCTCGAATAAAATTTTTTTGAATACATTCGAACTCGAGCCAAACATGAACTAAACAGTAGTTCAAATGAATCAATCCCAAACAGTGAAATGTTCAATCGTGTCTGATTTGTTAACAGCCCTAACTAGAGGAGATGGTATAATAGTATGTCGGAGGCCAGGTATGCGGTTGCTAGGAGGTGCCTTTTTGTCTGATACTTCATCTAACAATGTGAAGTTGATATTTTTACTATTGTTGAAGGATTTAGATGTTGCTCGTAGGCTTAGTTAGGGCAGTGCAGTACTAGCTTGTCTGCATAGGGCTATATGCCGGAATTCTTATTATGACTAGTCAGAGATTAGTGGTTATCTTGTATTTTTTATAGGTATGTGATATACAAATTTTATTTTTTTATATTCTATTATAGCTCTGATTGGGCATATTATATATGTTTCTCTTGGAATTGGTAGATTTGGGCATGGAAGAGGATATCGAATATCAGCCCATTGCGGAGACAGTTGCTTGAGATGCCACAAATGCAGCAAGACCCTAATATTCCATTCTAGCTAGAAGCACCTTGGGGATATAGGTATTTAAATACTGGTTCCATTATTTAAAACTTAGTACTGCTTTTAATCTGATGAAGTTCAATTAATATGAATACATTGTCAAGCAGATGGATTGTTGCATTCAACATTCACCACATATCGATGAAGATGGCACAGGTTTATAGATACCAATTGGACATATTGGTTAATATATGTAGATGGATAATTTTGATTTATGTATAAATATCATTTTATAGTATTCATAATCTACTGAAAAATGAGCTTGCTAATCCGACTTTATTTTTAACTCTATCAATTTTTGTGGGAGCCATATACAAATAAGATATTATCGATATTACCATAAAGGTGCATGGATGGACATGATATATGGGCTGTTAGAGTGCCACTTATTTATTTGATGTGATGGAGTGGCACTTTTCAGATCATGTGCTATGGTAGTTTGGCCAGATTCAAGACATCCCAGAGTAGTTTGATACCAACCAGTGACTTCATCATGTTGATCGATGAGGGAGAGCTCATGTTAACTGGCATTTCAAGCATGCAGAGTATATCACCATTTGGAATGCACAGTGAGATCACATAGTTCATGGTGATCATATATTAGAAGGCCATTCATATACCGAGGACTATATGGCTTGGTTTCTTAGCATTATAGTATGGGTTATTGGGCTATCTCGGTATACAGTTCCAGGATATGAGGGTGAGAGTTTTTCCGTGCGCATTTTGGTAAGGCTACGAAAATTATGCCATATATCAATGTCATATTAAATTTCAATTCATTCAGTTTTCCTTTTATTTCTAATCACTAACTATGTTATATAATTTATGCAGACAGAGCATTTGGATGAGATAGCAATTTCCATACAATGTGCCATCACTGCTAATAATGAATTGGAGCGATTGGTGATATTAGGCCAATTGAATGACACTATTAGAAATACATATCATGATACTAGGCAAGCTGACCAAATCCCCGTTATCATACTGGGTCACCTACAGCATTACCATATGTTCCGATGGCATCATCATATTTTTCAGAGATGTAGTAGTTGGTCTCCCCACATATCTCTAAGATATAGTATGATACGCACAGTCAGGATCATCCATCATCGATGCCATCTTTCACTAAGTAGATGAACATTGCTCCATTATCAAGCTTGTTTAGTGTAGAAAAAACTAAATTTTTTCCACCATAGGATCGATCTGGATCTGATCTATAGAATCTTCAAAAGGATCTCTAAAGGTTGCCCTTCCATCTCACGAAACAAGTCATCTCTTTGCCTGATCTTTGTGCTGAGGGAACTTGGATCTTCCTCACTATTTTGCCCAACCACTTAGGCAAGGAGAAGAGGAAGAAGAGCAGAGGAGGGGGGCCAGGAAGTGGTGGATGTGGCAGCCTTTCGGCATGGTGAGATGGGCATGAGGAAACCCTAGGGTGCATGGTTCTTTTATAGAGTCCTGCACCAACCCTAGAGTCCTATTTGATCAAGCAATCAAATTGCTTGATTCAATATGCCATGCCAAACATTAGGTCTCTACTTGGTTTTGTCATCCAAAATTTTCCAAAAATTGCCGCACAAAATAGATAAGGGAGAAGGGTGGTGCAAGCAACTATTCTTCTAGAGTCTTTGATTTCATCAAGACTCTTTGACCTGGTTAAATCCAATTAGACTGGGTCAAATCCCTTATCCATATGGGGTGCACACATAGGAGAACATGCGCCCTCCCCTCTCTCATGAAAACATCTAGGGGCGCACGATCCTAGAAATTCTCCAGGGGAATCACACCCCCTGTCCCTTCTTTCCTGCATTCGAGTCAACCTTTGACCCTTATCCTAAAAATTTTAGAAATTGGCAGGTCTTATCCTATTCCCATCTGCTGGATTAGGATAACACTTTTCTGACCTGGACAAGCTCTAGTCAAACTAGGATAGGATTTTCGGTGAGCCAAATTTAATTTAACTCAGTCGAGACGAACCAAAAATACTACAGAAGGAGAATGTTAGGCTCAATTGTGTGCTAGCATGATTTTCTTGAACCTAATTGGATCTAATCTAAATTAATCAAACTGAGTTAGCTCAACTGATGACATTCAGATCTAAATTCTTATTTATGTGATCCAGTTAGGTTCGGTTCTATATGGTAATGAGATATGTCACGATCTCCATCATCGACATCATCGAAATATCTTTCGATGGATCAGAACTTTTTTAGTTCATCTAATTAGAATGATTGATCATCAAGACCATTCTAATTGCTTCCAAAATCTACAAGTGACACCAAGAAGTGTATGGTGGCAAACCATCAGAATCGAATGCGAACCTCTTGGTGCAGCTACCTATATGATTGGGTTCTTCTATCATGAGCCTCGACAGGATTAGAATTAAAGTGAACTCATCAAACCCAACACTCTGTCATATGATTGAATCATTCGATTTGAGTTTAATATAAAATTCTAATAGAAAACTCTTTTCTATTATATCATACTGTCATGGTAATGGGCTTAAGGAGTTAATCTCATGATCATCATAAGACTATTCTTCTATCGAGGTTGATAGATTTCATCTTGGTGCGATCTAATTCCTACAATGAACATACTATAGCCAACATACATATTAGAATTTCGAATGGCTAGGAGACTGAGTTATCGTGTAGTCAAACTATAACACACTCAAGGTGAACTACTGATGTACCTCAGATCTAAGAATCAGACACACAACTGCAGCATCAAGCTTAGTCATCGATGAGAAGGTAGACTCTTTTATGACTGCTCGAGGTAGTCATGCTCAGTATCCTTGTTCTTAACAAGTACCTACACTCTTACTTCGATGTCTCCACACTGTAGAGTTAAGACTTATCTATCCTAAAAAAATGATCGTACACCAATCTTTTAGATCGATCACCATTCTCGTAATGATCCTACGATTGAGAGCTGTTTATGAGTTAATTATGAAAATACAAGTCTCAAATTTTCAACTCTTAAAAATATGTATTATCATTCTCATTAACTCAAAGAATGTATCACAGACACTTTACACATAATGTGATAGAAGAAAATAATTCTTTATTAATTTTAAGTCAAAATTATAAAAATGCTCATAGAATATGTATTATAAGTGTCAATCAATCTAGCTTCTAGGGTACATATCTAACAAACTTCTACTTGACTTAAAGTCAATTGGCTACAAATCTATGTCCTATCTTCTCAAGGTGGGCTTCGATCTTCTGTTAGCTCAACGACTTCGTCAATGAGTCAGTTGCATTGTCTGTGGTATTGACTCTCTTAATCTCGATGTAATTCTTCTCGAGATAATCATGGATGAGGTGATATCGTCGCTCGATATGCTTCGACTTCTAATGAGACCTTGGCTTCTTAGCTAAGGCTGTGGTGTCATTATTATCGCAGTACAGAGAAACGGTATTCGATGGCATCACTCTAAGTTTTGCGATAAACTTTTTGTACCAGAATGTCTCATTCACAGCTTTCAATGCAGCGATATATTCTGCTTCTATGGTGGAGTATGTTATCACGATCTACTTGAAACTCTTTCAGTTAATAGCACTATCATTATATATAAATAGACTATCAGATGTTGACTTTTGATCATCTATATTAGACAAAGTCTGAGTCTGTATATCCTTAGATCTGAAGTTCTCAATTCTCAAAAATCAAAAATATATCCTTAGTTCTTGTCAAGTACTTAAGGATACACTTCATAAAAGTCCAGTGCTCTTCATCTAGATTTGATTGATACTTGCTTGTGACACTCACAGCATGCACGATATCAGGTTGTGTACACAATGATATACATAAGGCTCTCTATTATCAAAGCATAAGAGATCTTGCTCATACATTCAATCTTCTTAGGTATATTGAGACACATCTTTTTGAAGAGGTAAATGCCATATCTAAAAAGCACTAATCTCCTCTTGGAGTTTTTCATGTTGAACCTCTTTAGCACCTCCTCTATATACATCTTCTATGATAGACCAAGCATCCTATTCGATCTATCTCTATAGACCTTAATTCCCAATATAAAGGATGCCTCTCCTAGATCTTTCATAGAAAACTCTTTTGACAACCACATTTTGACCGTTGTCAATATGAAAATATCATTCCTAATTAGGAGGATGTCATCCACATACAATACGAGAAAGATAACAATGCTTTCACTGACCTTTTTGAAGACACAGGTCTTCTCTTTATTTTTGGTGAAACCAAATGATTTGATCAAATCATTAAAATGAGCATTCCAGCTTTGAGATGCTTGCTTAAGTTTATATATGGATCTTTGCAACTTGTAGACCTTGTGATTACTATCACTAGATATAAAACCAAGCGGCTATTTCATATACATATCTTACTCAAGATATCCATTTAAAAATATTGTTTTCATGTCCATCTACCATTTTTCATAATCTAAATAGGTTGCAATAGCAAGCAATATGTGGATAGATTTAAGCATGGCTACCGATAAAAAGATATCCTGATAGTCAATTCTTTCGTGCTGACTATATCCATTCGCTACTAGCCTAACTTTAAATGTCTCTATATTTTCATCGACACCTATCTTTCTCTTAAAGATCTATTTACACCTAATAGGTACAATATCTTCAGGTAAATCTGCTAAGGTTCAGACTTGGCTCAAGCGCATTGAGTCAATCTTTGATTTCATTGCCTCTAATCATTTTTTGGAGTCGATATCTGATATCGTCTCATCATAGATTTTGGGATTATCATCATGAACCATATTTTCTACGAGAAATATTTCTTCTACATTCTCTGAAATGGTACCTAAGTACCTCTCAGGAGGATAAAAAATTCTATCTAATCTACGAGGTAGAGGAGGTAGCGTTTAGATTGATTGAGACTGACTGGGTTCCATAGGTTCATTAGCTCATTACTCTTTAGAGATCTTCTCCTTGAGCCTAATCTATCTTCCAATGCTATTATCTTGAATAAACTATTTTTCAAAAAAAATGGTAAGTCGACTCATAATCATATTTTGGTCTTTCAAAAGATAGAAATAATATCCTGATGACTCTTTAGGATATCCGACAAAACGAGCTCTAAAGGACCTAGACTCTAACTTATCCGCTTGCTGTCTCTTGATCTGGACCAAACAATCCTATTCTGAGATGACTTAGACTTGACTTCTTACCATGCCATATCTCATACGGTGTGGTAAGGAATGGTTTTAGAAAAAATCCTATTCAGTAGGTATAATAGCAAGTTAACATTAGACTATGTCCCCAAAGAAAATTAAAAAGGTTCTGTGAAGCTCATCATGGATCGGATCCATATCTAATAGAGTTCCGATTTCTTCGTTCTGAAATTCCGTTGAGTTGAGACATGTTCAGGTGGAGTCCATTGACGAGACTATGTCCATTTTTCTTAAGATAGTCTAGGAAAATTTTTTATTAAGGTATTCACCTCCTCGATCTAATCGAAGAACCTTAATAGGGTTTTCGGTTTGCTTTTTCTACTTTGTGTCATGTCTGAATTTCTTTGAACTTTTCAAAAGCTTCAGACTTATGTCTCATCAAGATACACATACCCATACCTAGATAGATCATCAGTAAAGATGAATGAAGTAGACAAAATTGCCTCTAGCCGGCATACATCAAATGGGCCGCACACATCAGTATGTACTAGGGCAAGTAGATCTGTGGCCCTTTCCCCATGTCCTACAAAAGAAAGTTTAGTCATTTTGTCCTTGAAGACAAGATTCACAAGTTGGATATGACTCAGAAGTCAATAGGACTCAATAGCCCATTGAATTTCTCCAATTTGTTGATCCTATCTTCTGCTATATGACCTAATCTCAGGTGCCATAGATATCTATCATTTGGACTATCCCTAGGTCGTTTGATCCTATGGCATTCACATTTTGCTCGATAGTTAGAAACAGATACATCAATATGTAGCTGATAAAGATAATTTAATTAAGGAAACCATTTGCAATTTTATTTCTTTCATAAAGAATGTTACAATGGTCCTTAAGAAAGGTAATCACATAGCCTTCTAGTGCTAAGCATATGAAACAGAAATCAAATTCCTGCTAGCTGCAGGCACATAATAACAGTCTTTCAAAACTAAGTCTAAACCAGATGGTAATCGAAGAGGGTATGTTTCCACCAGCCACTAGCAGCAACTCTTGCTCCATTTTTAACCGATGCATAGGATCATGTCTCCATCCCTCAGCCTCCTGCTATCCTCAAGATCCTGCATGGAAGTGCACAGAGATGAGCACTAGAACCAGAGTCAAGCATCCCAACTGGATGCAGAAGAAATCGTAAGGTTAGACTCAATAACGAGCATACCTCCAGAAGGACCTTCCTTCTTGTTCTTCAGGGTGGCCAGGTAAGTAGGGCAGTTCTACTTTCCAATGGCCGTCCCTGTTGCAATGAAAATACTTTTCTTTGATCAGCGGTCTTCTTCTTTGATTCTTCCTTTTTCTTCTTCCTGCTTTCTACCTTTTGCTTTTTCGCAGACTTCTTTTTTTTTTTAAAGACTTTTTTTTGAAAGAAGTCCGTTCCATAGCAAGAACTGAGCCTTTAGAACCTTTCATAGAAAGCTCAGCGGTAACCAGCATATTCATTAATTCGGCCAAGGTAATATTATGAAGTTTATGCATGTGGTAATTCATGATGAATTGCCATATGCATCAGTCAAGGATTGCAAGATAATATCAATTCTGCAGATCCAAGTCTAACTTCACACTGAGCTTCTCAAGCTCTTCCATGATTCCTTGATCATCATCAGACAATGATCTTGGACTGACTATCCCATCATGCATCTTAGCCTTAAAAAGTCTTTCGTGACTTGATACTTGGCTGCACGACTCTGCTTCACCAAACATCTCCTATAGGATGAGCCAACATTTGGCGCAGCAATCTTGATATCTTCATGTTGGCACTATAGCTCATCAGACATTGAGCCCAACATGTAGTATCAAGGCCTTATTATCATTCGTCTATCCACTTTTCCAGAGATGCTCTCTATTCAGTAGGATGGACAGGGCTGGTAAGGTAGGGAGGGCTCCTGATCCAATACATAGGGTTAACTTCTCAAAATCCAAAATGATTTTAAAGTTTTAGAGCCAATCTTTATAATTTAGTCCAGTCAGTCTATGAGTGTCCAGGATACGTGACTAATGGGTTTGGACTCAGACATTTTTTTATAGAGAGTTAAAGTTTTTAGTTAGACTTTATAATAAGACTTAATTAATTTATTTAAATATTTTATTTTTAAATAAATTTAGGCTTCCATTATTTTCTCGGATCCTCATACTTTCTTGATAGAGATACAAAAATCTTCGGATCATAGATTTCTAGTGGATGGTGCGGTCTCACCAACTGACTCATCACCTCACCTAACAGTTATTAGGTGATGAGGTTAATCCAATGAGTGGAACAACTCTTGTCCAATGATTCTCTAATCATGATGCATCCAAATCTGATCTCTAATTTATAAAGCTTATCGTGCTCAGAATATTGCTCCAATCCTTAGTTATGTCAAACCCACCATTTGTATGAATTAGATTTTCGATTGGATCCCTCACCGTATCCAAAATATTGAGTCCAACCCATCCTCCAATCCGTAGCATCCAATATCTAATAGACATGGTTGCGTCTTCTCGGTGCAACTGAATTACTATAACCAATCAAGAGCAATCAACTCCAAAAAAGGCCCGCACATCTATAATGGTAGAGATCGATGACTTAATACTTTTTTAGGAAGATTTGATTTAGATCTCTTAGACTTGACTTGACTTAGTCATAACAATTATGACTAACCTAGTGGCATGGGTTAACTTGAATCGTTAGCCACTTTAAATCAAAACTAGATCGACCCAAATAGCCAGATAAGAGAGATCGGTAGAAGGAATATGCCGTTAACTCGATAAGAACGCATTTAAGTCAAGTAGCTCCCAATTAAAAACTAGTTGATCATATCATAATTTTTAGGTCTAATTAATTTTATAAACTTAATTCTTAATTAAATTAGGGTTAATAAATAAAATATGCTTAAAAAATCCTAGGATTTTAGGATTTAAGGTTTTACAAAAAATTAAATTCTAATTTTTGATTAAGGATAGATATGCAGCATTCCTACATGCTATAAGAGCACCCATCGAATGAGAAGAGAAGACCTTTAAATCCTTCTTACTCTTATGATCAGACGGCCAAGAAAAATGACTTAATCAAAAATTAATTTACACTATAAACTATTAGATCTATAACATATATTATATATATAATTAAAGATCTAACTATGCTTGTTTTGTATACATCTTATGTATCAAAATTTAAACCAACATATGCATGTTTTTAGATCTGATATATCTAATATAACATCTAAAAAATAAAATTTTAAATGATCATATCACATAAAATTCTATTCTAGACAATTCATAGAACAATTCTATAAACTTAGTCTATACATGCATCAAATATATCTCATATATTAATTAAAATTTTAATCTACTGATTTTAAATTTGAACATATCTGATGTGATATCTAAAATCATTAATATCAGATCATAAAAAAAATTAAAAATTAGATCTAAAGTAGATCTGAAGAACTACAAACACGGCTTTGATACTAGTTATAGGAAAAATTAGATTTTTTTGCCATAAGATCGATCTAATTTGATCAGATCTATAGCCAAATTTTAAAAATTTTTATGCAAGTTCTGATCAGATCTGAGAGTTTTCAGATCTGATTCTTATGATCTAATATTAAAAACTAAAATTAAAATTAAAATAGGAACAACTATTGTTACCTGTATAGGGTAAACCATTATCTTGACGATGATCTACCATAACTAGAAGTCCGAAGCTAGCCACGCAAGCACCTGGCCTCTACCAGAGTCCACTCAGGTTGGTTTTGGATGCCTTCTCATTCTGAATCTAATATTCAAAGATCAAAATAGGATCTGATCTATAGAACATTCAAAAGGATCTCTGAAGGTTGTCCTTCCATCTCACAAAATAAGTCATCTCTTTGCCTGATCTTTATGCCAAGAAAACTTGGATCTTCCTCGCTGTTTTGCCCAACCACTTGGGCATGGAGAAGAGGGAGAGGAGCAGAGGAGGGTGGTGTGGAAGTGGAGGATGTGGCAGCCTTTCAACATGGTGAGATGGGCATGAGGAAACCTTAAAGCGCATGGTCCTTTTATAGAGTCCTACACCAACTCTAGAGTCCTGCTTGATCAAGCAATCAAATTGCTTGATTAAATCAGATTTTAATCTGATATGCCATGCCAAACACTAGATCTCTACCTAGTTTTTTCACCCTAAATTTTCCAAAAATTGCTGCACAAAATAGATAAGTGAGGAGGGTGGCGCAAGCAACTATTCTTCTAGAGTCTTTGATGTCATCAAGACTCTTTGACCTAGTCTAATCCAATTTGACTGGATCAAATCCCTTATCCATATGGGGTGCACTCCTAGGGGGACGTGCACCCTCTCCTCTCTTATGAAAACATCTGAGGGTGCATGCCCCTAGAAATTTTTCAAGGGACGTACACCCCCTATCCCTTCTTTCCTGCATTCGGGTCAACCTTTGACCCTTGTCCTAAAAGTTCCAAAAAATTGGAAGGTCGTACCCTATTTCTATCTAATAGATTAGGATAATACTTTTTTGACCTGGACAAGCTCTAATTAGACTAGGATAGGATTTTCAGGTGAGCCAATTCTACTTTGACACAGTCGAGATGAACCAAAATAACTTCAGAAGGAGAATATTAGGCTTAATCGTGTGCTAGCATGATTTTTTTGAACCTAATTAAATCTAATCCAAATCAATCAAATTGAGTTAGCTTAATTGATGATATCTAGATTCAAATTCTTATTTGTATGATCTAGTTAAGTTCAATTCCGTATGATGATGAGACATGTCGCGATCTCTATCATCGAGATCATCGAAATATCTTTCGATGGATCAGAATTTTTTTGGTTCATCCAATTAGAATGATCGATTATCAAAACCATTCTAATTGCTTCCAAAATCCACCAATGATACCTAGTAGTATATGGTGGCAATCCATCAAAACTGAATGCGAACCTCTTGGTGTAGCTACCTATGTGATTGGATTCTTCTATCACGAACTTCGATAGGATTAGGGTTAAGATGAACTCATCAAATCCAACATTCCATCATATGATTGAATCATTCGATTGAGTCCGATATGAAACCCTAATAGAAAACTCTTTTCTATTTTATTATACTGCCATGGCCATGAGCTTAAAAACTCGATCTCGTGATCATCATAGAACTACTCTTCTACCAAGATTGATAGATTCCATCTTGGTGCGATCCGATTTCTATAATGAACATGCTATAGCCAACATGCATCTCAAGATTTCGAATGGCTAGGAGATCGAGTTATGGTATAGTCAAACTATAACACACTTAAGATGAACTGTCGATGCACCTCAGATTTAAGAACCAAACACACAACTACAGCATCAAGCTTAGTCATCGAGGAGAAGGTAGACTCTCTTATGACTACTTAAGGTGGTCATGCTTAGTGTTCTTATTCTCAACGAGTACTTATACTCTCACTCCAGTATCTACATACCATAGACTCAAGATTCATCTATCCTAAGAAAGCAATTGTACACTAATCTTCTAAATTAATCACCATCTCCATGATGATTTTATGATTGAAAGCTATCTATGAGTTAATTATGAAAATACACGTCTTAAATTTTCAACTTTTGAAAATATATATTATCATTCCCATTAGCTCAAAGGATATATCACAAATACTTTACACATATTATGATAGAAGAAAATAATTCTTTATTAATTTTGTATCAAAATTATAAAAATATTTTTAGAATGTGTATTACAAGTGTCAGCCAATCTAGCTTCTAGGGTACATATCTAACATTTAGTCCAAAGCGTCATGAGAGGATCACTCAGCTTGCTAATACTCCGATAGCACCTGTTATTCCTTATATGAATGACCATGAGATATCCACTAATTTAGGGGAGGGGCCATCATAAGAGGAGCAGGAGCAAGAGCAACCATCGAGGACCTTCCTGATAAGGTCCAAGCAACCACGGGCACCATGACATCCTTATAAGCTTAGTATTTTTTAGACTTATAGTACTATAAAATTTTTTTTTATAGACTTGATATTTTTATTTTATCTTATATAACTAATTGTTGCTTCTATCGAAGATTAGTTTAGATATTTTGCTTGTTTAATTTGAAGTGTTAAGATGCTATGAAATTTTTTGACATGGATGTAGGACTTTAGGTGCATCTCAAAAGGTTGGGGAGGAAATGCTACGCTAAAAGAGCCATATAAATCAAAATACAAATAATAATAATAATAATAATAATAATAATAATAATAATAATAATAATAATAATAATAATAATAATAATATGTCAAGTAATTCAATTATATTCCATGAAATAACAAGCAACAAGTGCTTATAAAAGTTAGCTCTACTTCTCTAATATATGGAAGAAATATATCATATTAAGAAGCTAGTTGAGGGGACATGCTCTCCAAAAAAAAAAATATCTACCAAGTTTTTATGATTATTTTATCCTATATTCACCAAGCATCTTCAAATACCTCTGAAACTTGCCATATTTTCTTTAACTCTCATCAGCCTATCTTCAAAAATGTTAGAGAAGATTTTGGATCATTAGGAGAAAATTTTAGATTTTTTTGAAGTAAAAAATTGGTTAAAAACTTAGCAGGAGCTTCTAAGAATTGTAGCAAGTCGGATGAAAATTTTGAATCATCGAGCTAGGGTTATATAGAAATTTTAATCTACTAAAAAATGAAAGAAAAGCAGCCCTAACACTGGCAAAAAGGGGTCTGACATGGAATGGTTTGGCACAGCCTAAAAGTGCCATTCCAAATGGTGCTTTTGAAAGTGCCATTTCGAATGGCGACTTTAAGAAACGCCATTTGGAATGGTGACTTTTAGAAGCACCATTTAGATTGGCGACTTTCAAAAGCACCATTCCAAATGGCATTTTTATTTATTTATTTATTTATTTGGGTTGGGTTCCATGTAGGTGCTGAGTCGGCCGAAAAAAATGCCATTTAGAATGGCATTTTCTGTTGAGAAAATACCATTCCAAATGGCATTTTTAGCTTTTGCATTAGTTAGTAAATAAGTTCAAATGTGCATCAATTTGGTAAATAAATTTTAAAATTATATTAGTATGGTAAAGTACTCGGGTCCAAGTACAAAGCAAATTATTGATTTTCATATCAAGCTCGTGAATCGTGAGCCTCAATCCATTGGTTGGCCCAACTAAACACAAGCTTAATTTGTTGACCAGCTTGGAGGGTAGGATATGGCCTAGACATTTTGGCTCAACCTGGTGCCAAAGCATGGCCTAAAATGGTCTGCTCCAAATTTTAATCAGGCAAAATCCTAGTTCAATTTGGAGATAGAGGCAAACTTCACCTTCTAATAAGACTTGGGGGCAGGGGAGAGGAAAAGTTGATGGTCAGGCTTTTTATCCAAAATAATGCTTATTTTTAAAGAAATTACTAAAATACTACTCTTTCAAAACTATTTACCATGATACTGTCCAAATCAAAGTCATCCTATGATCGAGCATCTTTATGTGCTGACTTACGCCATGTGAGAGGAGTAGTCAACAACAAAGAGTCGCTCGATTATCGGGTGACTTACTGAGTTGCCCTACCATAGGGTGACTTTATAAGTCACCCTTAGACTCTATAAGCTATCCTACCATAGAGCAACTTTGATATGGTCTCCCCCCAACGTTCTATTCAAAAAAGGATAATTTAGGGATCGATCCTTAAAATTTGAAACTAACTTTTTTCTCAATTCTGATTTCCAAAACTTTCGAAGTTGCCACCGAATGTTTCGAATTCATCTTGAATGCTCTTAAGGCTTCCAAAAAATATTATTTACATCTTAAATTTGATAAATTAGCGACCTTAGCCTTCTTTAAGCATCTTTATCTATTAAAAAATTCATGACTTTCTTGAGATACAAATTCAAGCTTCTTCATTGAAATTTATAATTAACAGTGTAGGATATATTAGAAATGATGGACAATCCCAAACTTCAACCATATAACCTATAACCTATATCAAGATCGACAATGATTTTTTTGTACAACCAACAAAATTATAGCACATGCATTAAGATTGAAAAAAATTATAACATTAATTTCAAATTAATGTAAACTAATGTTTGATTATTTCAAAGTTTGTTAGCTAAAAAAAAATACAACTAATATAACTATCGAGAGGTGTATATAGTAAGGTACTCAGGCCTCCTCTGGACCAGTCTCTCATTGATGCGTGTTATCTTTGGCTGTACAGATGATGGCTTAAGCACGACATCGACTGATAGAGAGGAAGGTGCCTGGCGTCTATCTCAAAAAACCCTCAGTCTATCCTTGCCTCTAGCTCTCCCATGTGCATGATCGATGTACTGCTCAATGGATCGGTGCAATGTGTCTTCTGGCTCACTAATCCTTGGTGACATAGATGCATCATCTATGGGGAGAAGTCAAGATATGAGGTATACTGTGCATCTGATGATGTACTTAGATTATCCATCGATGACATAGTATGAAGTCGTCTATCCTTAGAGACAACTCGCATGGTGTCAAGAAGGCCGTCCATGACATCAGCAAGTGCTCGATCCTTGCATCCAATAGTGATCGAATAGAAGCTGCTCTGTGCCCAATGGTATAGTGATGTGATCCTCTCAAATTATCAGTATCAAAGAAAAAACATGTATTATTCAAGAAGGCTAAACAATAATGACATAATAAAATGAGATAAAAAATAAAATGTACTTACCACAACATCCATCACATTGCTCAATGGATAAAACCTCATCTCGGGCCGATCCCTCATCAATGGTGAAATGATTCACCTAGTGATACTCCTATACCACTCTAGATATGGATCATAATAATCCACAGTGGGGTGAAGGAAAAATCTAGAATTACATGCATCTATTTTAAATTTTTTTCAAAATTAAGCGGAAGTAGTAGATAGAGATTAATCAAATTTATCAACAAAATCATATAAAAACTTCTATAACTAGGATCTTATGACATGATATATGCATATATTAAATCTAAAAATTAAATAAATAACTAAAGGAAAGATATTGATCATATCAACATCTGATCAAGTCTAGATCTAACCTAGAATGTTATAGAGATCATATCCCTATACCTTATTGCGGGTCGAGAATACTGCTTGCTGTTATCAAGATTGAGGTTGTCGCTTCAAGCCACACCTATCATCTGGCCTCTATGAGTTATCCACATGAGTGTTCGACATAAATCAAAGGTCCAGTTATCATAAATCCACGCAGCATGCTAGTACCTTACAGATCTCTCCTTGATGGTTGATCTTTATTCTTTCTCTTTTGATTTCTTGGACTTTTCAAGGAACAAAAAAGCTAACAAGGACATGGGAGAGAGGACCTTCTTCTCAAAACTCTCAAAAGAATAAGAAATAAGAAGAACAAAAATCTTAGAGAAGAACCCCTTCTTCTCTCTTTCTTTTCTCTCTCTCAATAGGACATGCACTAGGTTTGTCCTAAAAAGATCTCTTGCCCAAGACTTCTTTGCACCCAGAAATCCCATGCCCAAACACACTTCTCACAGTGAAATTTTCATACAAATCTCACACCCAACCTCCACTTATATAGGGAGATAAGGTAGAGTCCTTCTCTAGGTCAAATACCTAGAAAAAAAATGTCCAAAAGAGACAATTTGGGGTGCCAACTTTTGTGCACCTCCATACTTAGGCATGGGATATCAAGATTCGGTGCACAACTCCTTCCCTTTCTCCATCAAAAAAACTAGATCAAATCTAATTTAATTGGTGCGATCTTACGGATAGAGTTTGAGAATTATCAAACTCTATCAAATAGAGTTCTAGGTCAAAACAACTTACTTTTTTTTATCTGGTCCAAAACTAATTTTCAAATAAGAGAAGGGAGGGAGTCGGGGCATGTGTGGCCTTCTCCGGGCATGAGGAATCTCACACAAAAACTAAGAGAAGAGGGCATGGGGCAAGGTGAGTTGTTGCAAGAAGGAAGAGAGTCCCAGTCAAACTGGGCTCTCATGTATTCTTTGGTCCAGTCAATTTTAAAGCCTAATTAAATTAAGATTGATACAACCTAATTAAAGATGGTCCTAGTCCAACTAAGAGCTCATTTAAATCAAATTAAATGATATTTAATTTTAATTTTAATTCTAATCTAATTAAAAATTAAGTGCACATAAGTCCTAATAGAATATGAAATTGATCTCTCTTGCAATTGGATTATCCCATAAATCAATTAGACTTGACTTTTCAAGTCCTAACCAAACCTAATTGAATTTCATTCAATTAGACTTGATCTCAGTCCTACTGCTCAATCATATTGAGCTAATTAGCAATCCGATTGGTAATTAATCCTTTTGCAATACTCGCACTAAGTCAAACATCAATCGCACTGATTGTTTGATCCTAGAATGATTCATAATCATTGATCAACCATCCGATCAAATTAAAATCTCTAATGCATGTGATCTCATAGGTTTGAACCTAAGCCAATAGCGTAGGAATAAATTTCTACACCAATCAAAGTGACCATGTAGTAATGGTATCCGATGCTCAGATAAATCAAATATATGTAAAGCAACATTCTAGAACCCATGTGAATATAGTTACCATATAATTTATCCCTTTGATTCTAAATGCTCAAAAGGTAACTTAAGGTTTAACCATCAACCTTAAATATTCATCTACATTGTATTTCAAAATATCAAATCCATCATATGGATTATCCTGGCCAAGATTTTGCTAAATTAAAATACAGTGATGCATTGTCTCCAAGCTTTTAGAATAGTCAATCCCATCTTGATCACGCACTGACTTTACAAGTACTTAACTATGCCCAAAAATCTTCCATCACTAAATTAGAAATTCAGATAGTTCGGTACCAAAGTATAGTAAGTTGCTTGTAAGTCATTATGATGATATTAGGTCGGAGGAATATTTATACCTATATCTCATCGAAGCAATTCTTGATAGTAGAATGCTCTAGAGTTGATCATGTTTAGTGATAATGTATTCCTATATCTCACTTGCATGCCATACCAATATCTCTATACTTTTTTGTTAAGAGGACAACCAACCTATATGGCATACAATGACTTACACTCGATAAATATTATTATCTTAGATAACAACGTATCATTTGATTATGAACTAATTTAAGAACTAAATGATAAATTCGCTCTTTATCGAATCTAAATAGTTCTAGAACTTCATCACAACATAAGAGTTCAAAAGAAGATGTACACTTATGATGAAAAAAATTAGAATAAATATTTTATTCATAATAATTTATTTATAATTATAAAGATAGCACAATCATTAATAGGCTGATGATTGACTTTGAAATACATTTTTCAACAACTCCTACTTGAACTAAAGCCACTCGGTATAGTATCGTATACCCATTTTTGACTTATGGTTGTCGAACTTCTTTACTGCTAGGGTTTTAGTGAATGGGTTGGCCAAGTTCTTCTTTTCATCGATCTTCTGAAGGTTGACATCACCTTGATATACAATCTTTTGGATAAGATGATAACGACGGAGAATGTGCTTTATCTACTGATATGCCTTCCGTTCCTTCTCTTGAGCAATGGCTCCAGAGTTATTATAATAGAGCAGGACTAGACCATTAAGGGAGGGTGCCACTCCAAGCTCGATGTTGAATTTTCTCAGCCACACATCGAATGCCATGATGCACTCTACCTCACAAACTAAGTCTACTATAGTATGCTATTTAAAACTTTTCCAGCAAATAGCTCCACCATTAAGAGTAAACACATAATCCAACACACTTTTGCTATCATCATGGTTAGATTGAAAACTAGAGTCTATAAATCTCACAAGTTTCAAATCTAACTTACCATAAATCAATCACTGATTTTTAGTATTTCTTAAATACTTAAGGATGATTTTTACAACCTTCCAGTGGTTCTTCCCTAGATCAGATTGGTATCTACTCACTACTCCAAGTGAGTATGCCACATCTGATCTTGTACATGTTATGGCATACATGATAGATCCCACTACTAAAGCATATAGGATTCTACCCATATGCTCTCTTTCTTTAGAAGTTTTTGGACAATCCTTCTTCGAGAGAAAAATCTCATGATCTATCGAAAGATAGCCTTTCTTAAAATTTTTCATACTGAACTGCTTCAGCATAATTTTTATATACATGGACTGAAACAATCCAAGCATCCTTTTAGATCCATCCCTATAAATCTTCATCTTTAGGATGTAGGATGCTTCTCTCAAGTCTTTCATAAAGAATTGAGATGACAACCATACTTTTATTTTCTATAATGCAAAAATATCAATTTCAATTAAGAAAATATCATCCACATACAGCACAAGAAATACTATAACTGAACCATTAGATTATTTGTATATGCAGGACTCTTCTTCATTCTTAACGAAGCATATGATTTGATCTTCTTATCAAAATGCATGTTCCAATTTCGAGATGCTTGCTTCAATCCATAAATGGATCTCTAAAGCTTGCACACCTTGGACTTATCTATAGATGTGAATTTTTAGATTGTATCATATATATATATATCTTCTTTCAGCTCTCCATTTACGAAAGCTATTTTCACATCTATCTGCCAGATCTCATAGTCTAGATCAGTAGCTATTGCAAGCATAATTTAAATGGATTTGAGCATTGCCACAGAAGAAAATATCTTATCATAGTCAATACTATAATGTTGACAATATCCCTTGACAAATAGATAGGTTTTATGGGTCTCTACATTTTCGTCTGCACCCCTCTTTCTTTTGAAGATCCACTTACACTCAATAAGTTTAATCCCTTCAAGTGGGTCAACTAATGTTCATATATCATTGACCTTCATGGACTTCATTTTGGATTTTATAGCCTCAAGCCATTTCTTATAATTGGATCTCTGCATTGCATCCATTTAGGTGATCGGATCCTCATTGTTCTCATCAAGTTCGATAGGATCACCATCCTAGATCAAGAAATCGTAGTATTTATCCGACTGATCGGTACTCTACCGAGTTGCCTTAAGAGTATAGGTACATTGGGCTCTGAGTTTGATCTAATCGAATCAGATTTAGGTTCAGCTAATTATGTTGGCTTTTCTACCTATCGAACATTCTTAAGTTCAATCTTAGAGATAATAGTTACTTCACCAAGAAACTTTTTTTCTAAAAGGATTACCTTAAAACTGACGAGCATCTTTTGTTTATCAGTTGGTAGAAATAATACTCTTTAGTTTCTTTTGAGTATCCTATAAAAGTATACTTGTCAGACCTAGATTCAAGTTTATCTGTTATTAAATGTTTGACGTAAGTCGGACACCTCCAAATCCTAAGATGTGAGAGAACTAGCTTACACCCTATCCATATCTCATATGGAGTTTTAACTATAGACTTACTTGGATCCCTATTTAGAAGATAGCAAGTCGATTTGAGTGCATATCTCTAAAAAAAGATTGGCATGCTGAGAAAATCCATCATGGATCGAACCATATCTAACAGAGTTTGATTCCTCCTTTAAGATATACCATTATGCTATGGTGTCCCTGGAGGTGTTCTTTGAGAGAGAAATCCATTCTCTTAGATATATGAAAAACTCATCAAAAAGATATTCATCCTCCGATCAGACCAAAGAATTTTAATACTCTTTTCAGTTTATTTTTCTACCTCATTACGAAATCGTTTAAATATTTCAAATAAATTTGGCTTATGTTTCATCAAGTAGATGTACCCATACCTAGATAGGTCATCTATGAAAGTAATGAAGTAGAAATATCCATCTTTAGTACTTATGCTCGTTGATCCACATACATCAATATGTACTTGACCTAAAAGCTCAGTGGCTTTCTCACCTTTTTCAGTATAAGGTAACTTGATCATTTTTTCAAAAAGACGGAACTCATAAGTTGAAAGTGATTTACAATCACTGACTTTGAAGATTCTCTCTTGAGTCAACTTATTTATTCTGTTCTTATTAATATGGTCTAGCCTAAGTACCAAAGATAGATATCAGATACATTATCTATTCTAGGATACTTGCTAGTAGAATAGACCAAATTAACAGATTGTGATAAGAAATAGATTTTGTTGTTCAAATGTCCAGTAAAAATTATAACACCATTCAAAATAACATTATAAAAAAAATTTATTAAAATCTCATAATTATTTTTGGCCAAAAGGTCTATAGAAATTATGTTCAATAAAAAGGCAGGACAAAAGTGACATTCACTACGAACAACAGTATGAGACTTAAATACAAGCTTTATGATTTTTAATGCTAGAACTGAAACTAGTCTTCTATCTCCAATATTCAGGAATCTTTTACCTTCTTCAAATCTTCTATTGACCTATAAACTCTACAACAAATTATAAATATGGTAAGGACTTTCGATATCCAATACCTAATCAGTAATATCATAAATTAAGAAATTACAAGAAGTTATCATATAAGTACCTTGCCTAACAATAGTTTGCTTCTTTCTTAACCTGTTCGAGTTTAGGAAGATAATATACTGAGGATAGTTTTTCTTCCAGTTCCCTTGCTTCTTGCAATAGAAGCACTCTGCTTGACTCTTATCAGGCTTGAATTTTTTGATCAGGCTCTGCACTGATGTTCCAGTATGAACCCGCACCTTCTTATTCTTTTTTTTCTTGTTCTTCTTTCCTTTCTTAAAAGATTGATGACCAGAAGATGACCCTCCCACTACATTCACCGACTCCTTATGGAGCTAATGATCCTTTTCAAAGTTTCAAAGCAACCCCAGCAACCCATCATAGTTGACTTCTAGCTTTGTCACTCTAAAATGAGTAAGAAAGGAGAGGTATGATTTAGGCAGAGAGTTTAGAATAGCATCTTTCCCAAGCTACTTATACAAGAAAAAGCCGAGCTTACTCAAGCACTCAATCATCTCGATCATAAACAATATTTGATCAGTGATTGATGTGCCATCACTCATCCAAACATTGAAGATGACATAACTAGTCTTGTGCCTCTCAACATCATCAAAAGTGCCAAAAGATGCATTCAACACTTGAAGCATGTCTTCTGGCTGAGCATACTCAAACCTGCAATCAAACTCATTGCTCATAGCTACCAGCATAATGCAATGGATCATGGTTCGATTATGAGCTACTTTTGATAAGTATCTCGGACTATTCCACGTGTGTTTGGAGCTGGCTTCTCATGTGCCAGAACTATCAGAATGTATAGGATCTTTAGGATGATCTTCAACTTTCGGTACCAACTACTGAAGTTCGATCTCATTAACTTAACATTATCTGACAATGATCGAAGCGATAAGATAGTGGCCATAATTGCATAAAAAAATAAAAAACCTAATTAGTGAATAATTTATTAAGTCTAAAGATTTGAACTTTAATCAAAATATTTTTTCATTATTTTATTTGAATTGATAGTGTTGGGGATAAACCCCGCTCCTATCGAAGTCAAGTTCGGTGCCCAGTCTGATGCGACCAATAGCCATGAAAGAGCTTCAGCGGATGGGTCTTAGCTGTACCCATTCAGCCAACCGAACTGCTTAGCGGCCGAGCTCCTCGAACCCCCAGCGGTCGAGCTCCTTCGGACTCCCAGCGTCCAGACCGAACCCCTTCAGCCGATCGAACTGCTTAGCGGCTGAGCTCCTTGGACTCCCAGCAGTCAGGCTTTAGCTGAACCCCCAGCGGCCGAGCTCCTTCAGACTTCCAGCATCCGAACTGAACCCCTTCAGCCGATCGAACTGCTTAGCGGTCGAACTCCTTGGACTCTCAACAATCGGGCTTTAGCCGAACCCCCAGCGGTCGAGCTCCTTCGGACTCCCAGCGTCCGAATCGAACTCCTTCAGCCGGCCGAACTGCTTAGCGGCCGAGCTCCTTGGACTCCCAGCAGTCGAGCTTTAGCCGAACCCCCAGCGATCGAGCTCCTTCAAATCCGTTCAATCGATCGAACTGCTTAGCGGTTGGGCTCCTTGGATTCATAGGAGTCGAACTCCTTTCGAGCCTCCCTTTGACCGAACTCCTCTTGGAGTCCAAACTTCTTTGAAATTGGTATATACTCGAGTCCACCAGCCAACGCCTGCTTTCTCGAGTTACGACTGTCGGACCTCGACGGTATGACCACCGTTATCAGTCTGGCAATGCCACTCTCTCCGTAACTAGTTCCATGCGGTCCGCAACCGAACGACATGGCCACCATCACTGGCGACACCACTCTCTCCGTAACCAGCCCCATGCGGTCCACGACCTGTCAGTATGACTGTCACTATCCGTCTGACGATGCCTTTCTCTCTGTATCGAACTTCATGTGGCCCCAATGGCTCTCTATCAGGCGGTATGGTCATCACCATCGATTAAGCTCCGCCTATAAAGGACCCTCATGATATGCTAACTCTAATCTCTAGGCTTTAAGCTCTCCTCTACTTCTCGAAGCTCAGTGGAACTCATTTTCGAGCACTCCATTCTTATTGACTAGAGCTAACTTGATCGTCGGAGGGTCCTGCCAGAGCCACTCCCCATCGACTCCGGATGGAACTTTATTTTACAAGTCCCCGACGGCGATCTCATCGGCCTTCACTCCAGCAGATTGACGATGATTAGTTTCTATGTCAACAGATTGGCGCTAGAAGAAGGGCAAATCCAAACCTCCGAAGTTTTCTTATTCTTAAAGGAGTGCTCGGCGATGATTTCTCTCTCTCCAGAGATCTCTCTTCTTCCTCACTAGAGTTCTTTTTCGAAGAAAAAATACCTCCAGGAGAGCTTCGACTCGGCAATCGACGTCCTGCGTGCCAGGTCCATCTGCTCCCGTTGCAGCCCAGGCTCCACCCAAAGCCACCGTAGATGTAGAGTAGTTCAACCTGCTGGTCGGGTTTGCGGTCCCATCGAGATGATGCAGGCCATGCGACAACCTTTGGCGGAGACTTTGTCAGCAAACCCGCCATGAGGATGCGAGGAATCGGCCTTAAGAGAGAGCATTTGGGTATACCAATCGCACTTAGGAAGGAAAAATGAAGAGCAGAAGTTCCCCCATAGAAGGTTTCGCAAGGAGGCAGGATGAAACCCGATCACGTCCATGACCTTCCCGCGCAAGCGAGGCCGAACTCTCCCTCGAAGCTCATCATCAAAATGAAGTTCGACGCAAGCGAGGTCGAACTTCTCCTCAAACCTCATCATCAGAATGAAGTTTGGTGCAAGTAAGGCTGAACTCTCTCTCGTGTATGCCACCAAGGAAGCCCCAACAGAGGGGCGCGAAGAAGCCCTCCTCCCAAAAAGGCTCCTCGAACTTAGATTCTCACCAAAGTTGAGAGCCAGCTGCCAAGACCAAAAGGATTATGGTCTCTCCCAAACAAGCGCAATTATGGTAAGTACTGCCTCTACCATCGCGACCACGACCACGACCACGACACTGAGGAATGCATCCATCTTCGAGATGAAATTGAGGAGCTCATTAGAAAGGGAAGGTCGGGTAAATTTCTTCGACACTAGCTGGAAGATCGGCCAAGGGTGCTACCATAGCCAGAAATGATAAGGAGAAGATCGACCAAGGGTACTGTCGTAACCAAAAATGACAAGGTCGGTCGCCTCATGACGTCATCAACATTAACCCTAGGAGGAGCTTGGTATATCGACGATCCATCATCTCCCGACGTCAAAGCCAAGAGAAGCATGCTCCAAATTGAGGAGGCCGACAGGAGATGGAGGAGGTCGTCTGGCCTAGAGCTTATCGACCAAAGAAATGCGGAGGAACAATGCTACCGTGACCCTAAAACATGAAGAATTTGGGGACGCGCTGTCGAGAAGAGGCAGTCAATAGTTGCCATGTTAGGAACAGGAGGAGAACCTCGTCCTAACACGAGCAGGTCGAAGACCTTCAACCTTGGCTAGAGATAAGATCTCTCCCGAGCGACCGAGTCAATCTCGATTAGAGATAAGATCTCTTCCGAACGAAGACCTCATTCACAAAGAACGAGATGGAGGAAGAGGCCCTAACAGCGGCTCTTATGTGCCTTATAGCCCGTTAGGAATAGGAGGAGAACCTCGTCCTAATGTGAGCAATAATCTCGGCTAGAGATAAGATCTCTTCTGAGCAATCGAGTCAACCTCGGTTAGAGATAAGATCTCTCTCGAGTGACCATTGACAACCTCGGCTAGAGATAAGATCTCTCTTGAGCGATCATTCACAACCTTGACCAGAGATAAGATCTTTTTCGAGCGAAGGCCTCATTCATAAAAGACGAGATGGGGGAAGAGGCCTTGACAGCGGTCCTTATGTGCTCCCACAGCCCATTAGGAACAGAAGGAGAACCTCATCCTAACGCGAGCAACAACCTCGACTAGAGATAAGATCTCTTTCGAGCGATCGAGTCAACCTCGGTCAGAGATAAGATCTCTCTCGAGCGACCATTAACAACCTCGATCAGAGATAAGATCTCTCTCGAGCGATAGAATCAACCTCGGCTAGAGATAAGATCTCTCCTGAGCGAAGGCCTCATTTACAAAGGACGAGATGGAGGGAGAGCCCTGACAGTGGCCCTTATGTGCCCCATAGCCCATTAGAAATAGAAGGAGAACCTCATCCTAATGCGAGCAACAACCTCGGTTAGAGATAAGATCTCTTCCGAGTGACTGAGTCAACCTCGGCTAGAGATAAGATCTCTTTTGATCGATCAAGCCAACCTCGGTAGGAGATCAGATCTCTCCCGAGAGTCTGGGCCAAGCTTGGCTACAGGAGATAAGATCTTCCTCGAGTGCCCGCATCAACCTCGACCAAAGGAGATAAGATCTCCCCTAAGCGACCGTGTCAACCTCAGCTGGAGAGCTTCAACTTCGACCTCGACTAGAGATAGGATCTCTCCCGAGCGACCGTGTCAACCTCAACTGGATAGCTTCAATTTCAACCTCGACTAGAGATAAGATCTCTCCCGAGCGACCGAGACAACCTTGGCCAAAGATAAGATCGGAGACAACCTCATCCTAAGATCAAATTTTTTTCGAGCGCCCGTATTAACCTCAGCTGCTGGAGTTAATATCGCCCCCGAGGAGCTCAACCTCCGACCTCGATCGCAGTGAATGAGGCCTACCTCAACCTCGGTTGGAGATGAGATCTCCCCCGGGCCTCAACTTCGACATCAACTTTGGTTGGAGATGAAATCTTCCCTCCGAGCTTTGACTTGAACCAGCACGGAGCCCAAAAGAGGATTTCGACAGTCGCTTTTTCTGCACTCCCTTTCCTCGAGTTTCGAACTTGAAAGTGGAGAGACTATTATTGGGGATAAACCCCGCTCCTGTCGAAGTCAAGTTCGGTGCCCAGTCTGATACGGCTAGTAGCCACGGAAGAGCTTCAGTGGGTGGATCTTAGCCGTACCCATTCAGCCAATCGAACTGCTTAGCGATCGAGCTCCTCGAACCTCCAGCGGTCGAGCTCCTTCGGACTCCTAGCATCCGGATCGAACCCCTTCAGCCAGCCAAACTGCTTAGCGACTGAGCTCCTTGGACTCCCAATAGTCGGACTTTAGCCGAACCTCCAACGATCGAGCTCCTTCGGACTCCCAACATCCGAATCGAACCCCTTCAACCGACCGAACTGCTTAGCGGTCAAGCTTCTTGGACTCCCAGCAATCGGGCTTTAGCCGAACCCCTAGCGGTCGAGCTCCTTCGGACTCCCAGCATTCGGACCAAATTTCTTCAGCTGGCCGAATTGCTTAGCGGTCGAGCTCCTTGGACTCCCAGTAGTCGGGCTTTAGCCGAACCCCCAATGGTCGAGCTCCTTCGAACCCGTTCGATCGGTCGAACTGCTTAGCGGTCGAGCTCCTTAGATTCACAGGAGTCGAATTCCTTCCGAGCCCCCCTTCGGCCGAACTCCTCTTAGAGTCCGAACTTCTTTGAAATTAGTATATGCCCGAGTCTACCAGCCAACGCCTGCTTCCTCGAGCTACGGCTGTCGGTCCTCGACGATATGACTGCCGTTACCAGTCTGGCGACACCACTCTCTTTGTAACTAGTCCCATGCGGCCCACAATCGGATGGCATGGCCACCACCACTGGCGACACCACTCTCTCCGTAACCAGTCCCATGCGACCCACGACCTGTCAATATGGCTGTTACTATCTGCCTGACGATGCCTTCCTCTCCGTATCGAACTCCATGCGGCCCCAACGACCATCTACTAAGTGGTATGGCCGTCACCATCGATTAAGCTCCACCTATAAAGGACCCTCCAGATATGCTAACTCTAATCTTTAGGCTCTAAGCTCTCCTCTTCTTCTCAAAGCTCAGTAGCACTCATTTTCGAGCACTCCATTCCTATTGGTTAGAGCTGACTTGATCGTCGGAGGATCCTGCCGGAGCCACCCCCCACCGGCTCCGGATGGGACTTTATTTTGTAGGTCCCCGGCGGCGACCTCATCGACCTCCACTCCAGCGGATTCCGACAACGATCAGTTTCTACGTCAACAGATAGTCTCTATCTTTAATTTGAGGAATTATTCTAATTTCTTAGTAGGTACTAAAATCTACATACATAATTCCAACTTTGGTCGATCAACTCATGTGCATCTATGCATAGGTTCGTAATCAATTATTTCTCTAAACAACTTCTAGTAATTTAATTTTGCTTCAGAAATCTAATCAGTAAGCTTGGCCTCCACTAAAAAGATTCGATTAGGTCCAACCATTAACATGACCATATATGGTCCATCTAACCAATGAATGATTAAGCCCAATTTTGGTTGGTCAATCTAATTACCATTTAGAAAGACATGGTCAAGTAATCATATTATGAATAATAATTTCAATAGCTGATAAGCACTAGACCTTGGGACCTCCAATAATTATCAAACTAGTAGATCCATTATCACTCAACATAATAGGAGACTATGATCTAGTTATCACCATAACTATTTTATTTTAAGAATCTAATAATTTTAAAAAGGTTGGTTAACTTGATTTTAAAAAATAGAGAAGAAGATTAATCAACTAATCACGATCCTCCCAATAACTTTACTAAGTTAGATTAATAGAGACCATAGATAAGCTAGTCTAGGGGTATCTAAATCAATCACATTGATTTATCTAGTTGACATGGATTAGCTCGAATTATCAAATGATCTGATTAAAACATAATTTCACTAAAAAAGCAAGGTAAGTAAGATTAGTGGGAGGGATATGCCATTAACTCATCAAAGATCAAATCCATATGAGTAGCTCCCAGTTAAAAATGATTGGTCATAAACTACCAAACTTATTTTAGACATAAACTAGTTAATTAGTTTCGATTGGATCCACCTAACAATTCAGGCTAGACCAATTAGTCAAGAATCAAGTCCATTTAGTTCTCGTTAAAAACATGAACTTGACCAACTACAACTATCGTAATTGATCTACAGGATCCTTGATCTAATCTAAGATAATATTTGATTATATTTAGTTAATTACTCTAATTAAGTCTATTCTTTAATCTAACTTAGGTCTAACCTAATTAATGGATCTAATTCATACTAACCCATTAACCCATGTGTTATGATTTTTGTCTTAGGATCTTTAATACACAATTCTAGATCCTAATCAGTAATCCTTAATTCTTAATTAAGTGTTGGACTGAGGTTGGAGTTTAGCATTTCAAAAATAATTTTTATATTTATAAAATACTTTTATAATCTAGTTATGTCCATTAAATAAGTCGACTCATTTTAGAAATGAGTCAACTCATTTTATAAACATCAATCATTTGCATGTTTGATTCATAAACAATGCAAATAATATAAACAAAATCATGAATCAACTTTAAATCTAATCTAAACATATTCATGATCATAAAATGTAGATTGAAATAATTTTAAATCTACTAAATTATAAATCTTCTTAGATCAAATCTAATATATTTATGATTAATTTTTAGATTTATACGAACTAGGATAACCTTTTCACTATAAGAGATAAACCATACAGCAGGACAATCTTATAAGATCAGTCCATGCGATCTAAATTATTTATTTTAAATTTAAATAATTTTAAATTTATTAAATCATAAATCTATTTAGATTATATCTGATATGATTAATTTTCATATCAGCATAAACTAAGATAACCTTTTCACTGTAGGGGTAAACCTTACAGCAGGACAATCTTATAAGATCAGTCCACATAATTTAAATATTTAATTTTAGATTTAAATACTAAATTATAATTTAGATCTAATTTAAATAATTAATCTAAGATATGCATAAATATCATATCAAACAATCCTAGGCTCTAATACCAATTGAAGAAAAAAATTTAGGATTACATGCATCTATTTTGAAACTTTTTCAAAATTAATCAGAAGCAGAAGATAGAGATTAATCAAATTAATCAACTAAAGCATGTAAAAACTCCTACAACTAGGATCTTATGACATGATACATGCATGTATTAAATCTAAAAATTAAATAAATAACTAAAGAAAAGATGTTGATTATATCAACACTTGATCAAGTCTATATCTAATCTAGAATGTTATAGAGATTATATTCCTATATCTTATCGCATGTCAAGAACACCGCTTGCTATTTTTGAGGTTGAGATTGTCGCTTTGAGCCACACGTATCATCCGACCTCTATGGGTTGTCCATATGAGAATTCGACATAGATCGAAGGTTCAGTTATTAGAAATCCATGCAGCGTGCTAATACCTTGCAGATCCCTTCTTGATGGTTGATCTTTAATCTTCCTCTTTTGATTTCTTGGACCTTCTAAGGAACAAAAAAGCAAACGAGGACTTGGGAGAGAGAACCTCTTTCTCAAAACTATCAAAAGAATAAGGAACAAGAAGAATAGAAGCCTTAGAGAAGAACCCCTTCTTCTCTCTTTCTTTTCTCTCTTAATAGGACATGCACTAGGTTTGTCCTAAAGAAACCTCATGCCCAAGACTTCTTTGCACCTAGAAATCCCATGCCCAAACACCCATCTCGTGATGAAATTCTCATACTCATACAAATCTCACATCCAACCTCCACTTATATAGGGAGATAAGGTAGAGTCCTTCATTAAGTCAAATACCTAGAAAAAAAATATCCAAAAGAGACAACTTGGGGTGCCAACTTTGGTGTGCCTCCACACTTTCCTTAGGCATGGGATATCAGGATTTGGCACACAACTCCTTCCCTTTCTCCACAAAAAAAATTATATTAGATCTAATTTAATTGGCATCATCTTATGGATAGAGTTTGGAAATTGTCAAACTCTATTAAATAGAGTTCTAGATCAAAACAACTTACTTGTTTTGACCTTATCCAAATCCAATCTCCAAACAAAAGAAGGGAGGGCATGGGGGTGTGTGTGTCCTTCTCTGTGCGTGAGGAATATCATGCAAAAACCAAGAGAAGAGGGCATAGGGCAGGGTGAGTTGGTACAAGGAGAAGGAAGAAAGTCCCAGTCAAACTAGGCTCTCATATATTCTTTGGTCAAACCAATTTTAAAGTCCAATTAAATTAAGGTTGGTGCAACCTAATTAAGGATGGTCATAGTCCAACTAAAAATTCATTTAAATTAGATTAAATCATATGTAATTCTAATTTAAATTCTAATCTAATTAAAAATTAGGTGCACATAAGTCATAATAGAATAGAAAATTGATCTTTCTTGTAATTGAGTTATCCCATAAACTAATTAGACTTGACCTAATCAAGTCGAAACTAAACCTAATTGAATCTCATTCAATTAGACTTGATTTCAGTCCTAATGCTTAATCAGATTGAGCTAATTAGCAATCTGATTGCTAATTAACCATCCGATCAGATCGAAACCTCTAATGTGTATAACCCCATAGATTCGAATTTAAGCCAGTAGCACATGAATAAATTTTTGTATCAATCAAAGTAACCATCTAGCAATAGTATTTGATAGTCGATAGGTCAAATGTATATAAAGCAATATTCTAGAATTTATGTGAATATGGTTAATGTATAATTCATCCCTTTGACTCTGAATGCTCAAAGGATGACTTAGGATTTAACTATTAACCCTACATAAGTCATCGACATTATATTTTAAAATATCAAATCCATCACATAGATTATCCTGATCAAAGTTTTGCTAAATTGAAATACAGTGATACATTATCTCCAAATTTTTGGAGCGATCAATCCCATCTTGATTATGCACTGACTTCATAAGTACTTGACTATGCCCAAAAATCTTTCGTCACTGAGTTAGAAATTCAGATAGTCCGACATCAAAGTAGAGTGAGTTGCTTGCAAGTTACTATGGTGATCTTAGATCAGAGGGACACTTATACCCATATCTTATCGGAGCAATTCTTGATAGCAGAATGCTTCAAAGTTGATCACGTTCAGAGATGATATACCACTACATCTCACTTGCATGCCATACCAGTATTTTCATACTCCTTGGTTAAGAGGACAACCAATCCATAAGGCATACAATGATCTACACTTGATAAATATTATTATTCTAGGTAACAATATATCATTTGATCGTGAACTAATTTAAGGACTAAATGATAAATCTTTTTTTATCGAATCTAAATAGTCCCAAGGATTTCATCACCAAATAGGAGTTTAAAAGAAAATGTACACTTATAATAAAAAAGGCTAGAATAAATATTTTATTTATAATAAATTATTTATAATTATAAAGATAGTACAACCATCAATAGATGAACGATTGACTTTGGAACATATTTTTCAACATGAAAAGTGTAGGTGGACCATCCATAATCAAATCCTCCCACCGCTCCCGTGCATTAATATGCTTCAAATACTATCAAACCCAATCATGGCGATGTCGTCCTTGTTAATCTACATTGTGCAGGCTCTCTTAAGTGTTGCATGATGGAGAATGCCCTAATGCATACCGAACTATCAAATTACGTACTCCAGATAGTAGATCTTCATGATGTCGAAGCAAATGAGATGTGCACATATCCTCTATACATGCTGATCTGATCGACATACTTCAGGCAATGTGGCAAGTATCTCTAGTGTATAAGGCACCCACACCATCTGATCATCATACTGCTGGTCAAGCTGATCTCTATAATATATGACTGTATGCGATATTGGAGACCATGCACCAGTCAGTCGAGTCCTCCACTAGTTCAAAATAAAGTCAATATATTATTCTGTGAAAGTGTTTAGTCATTATTATAAAAAATTAGTGCTATTATTATATACCTGCATCCAAGTGGATCAACTGGGTTATGCTGTATCCCACCAAACGGGCCCTCAATACCAGCATCATCCTCACCTAATAGGCCATGGCCTACTGCATCATCTTCCAACACTAGTTGGTGGGCTCCTACCCTAGGGAGTATCTTATCTAGCCATCCGACATGTAAATACTCTCATATCCAAAGCTGCAGCAACACCAACGGCCCAGCTCTCTCATGCGCATCTAGTCTAGTGGCCCTGCAGATCTTGAGATAGAAGAAGGCCAAAGTAGCACTGTCTATTGCTCTAAGAATTAATTTTGATGATTATAAAATATATGAAGGGATAGTAATAATTTTGGTTTGAAAAAAGATCAATTGTATTACAGGTTCAATAAAAAATTTCAAACTTAATAAAAAAATGATGAGGAACAAAATCATAAATTTGATAAAATTAAAAAAAATATATTTTGAAAGCTTCAACAATAAGATTAGAAGATTTTTTATCTATTAGAGGTAGTTTTATAAATTTTGGATATATAATTTATAAAAAAATCAGAAAGAAAGATGATGAGGGACAAAATCATAAATTTTATAAAATTAGAGAAAATCTATTTTGTAAGTCTTAAGAATAAGACTAAAAGATTTTTGATCTATTGGAGGTAGTTTCATAAATTTTGGATGTATATTTTGGGAGAAAAATCAATTTTGAAGAAAAGGATCAACCCCTAGGTCTTTTCTTGCTGAAATGGGCTATTTGGCACACTATTCCTATACCAAGGGTCGACCCCAAGATCGATCTCTATTATTCTGAAGGCCAAAAATATAGAAACTAGGCATTTCTTAACTTTTGCCATAGAGGTCGATCCCAGAGTCGACCCTTGCGATGGAAAATTTTTGCAATGGCTATTTTTTTGTCCATTTTGGCCATATTTAATATGCATTTAAAATCCTTCAACGGCTCTAATCCTACCTAGATTTTTTTCTAATACTTATTGAGGATATAAAGACTCAAAAAGGGGGAAAGAAAAAAAGAGAATCAAGCATTCATTTTAATTCTAAGCAAAAAGCCTTCTCTAAGCAAAAAAGCTTTCATTTCAAGCTCACCAATCCCTCAAATGCTTATTCAAGTCTTCAACAACTTTGAGAAAAATTAGAAAAGCTTTTTCCTTTATTGTGTAAAGAGTTTTTAATATTTTATTTGCTCATTAAAGGGACTAACTTTATATTTTATTATTGTTAACACTCATACTCTATTTTATTATTTTGATTTAAGTTTTGGGGGTTCCAAAACTTGAAAAGATTGATCTGAATCTTGAATCAGATTATATTGAATTGGTTTATATCTAAAAAATAAGTATTCTAGCTTAAGATAGCTAGAATCAAAGGTACCAATATTGAATTCTTGTTGAATACGTTTAGTAGATTTGAATTTTCAAGTAGGAGCTTGGGGAGTGAATGTAGGTGCAAGATTAGCACCGAATCACTATAAATCTTGCTTATTTATGATGTACTTACTTTTTTTCATCCTTATTTTATTAAATACTTGCTCTCTTACTATTTATCTTTTCACCTCACTTAAATCACCCACCTCATATAAATTACATATCATTACATTGTCTTTCTTATTCTAATTTGGTTTTAAAATTTTAAAAATTTAATTCACCCTCCCTCTTGAATTGCATAGCTGGGCAATAAGTGGTATCAGAGCTCAGTGCTCTAGTCCTATTTTAATTTAACCATCAAAGAGCCAAAGATCTATGGTAATCCAAGTCGGTATCTTTTTAGAGGAGGGGCAATCCATAAATCGACCTTCTCTTTTTAATGGATCAAACTACACCTATTAGAAAGCTCAAATGAGAATTTTTATTCAAGCACTTAACTATGATATATTGAGTATCATAGTTAATGGACCACACACATCCACTAAGATAGCTGATGGTGTGGAATCAACCAAATTCAAAAGAGAATGGGATGAGATTGATAAGAAAATAGCTCAGTTCAATGCTAAAGTCATGAATATTTTATATTGTACTTTAGATGCTAATGAATTTAATCATATTTCAATATGCATGTTTACTAAGAAAATATGCGATAGGTTAGAAGTAACACATGAAGGTATCAACCAAGTCAAAGAGTCAAAGATTAACATACTTATATATAAATATAAACTCTTTAAAATGGAGCATGATGAGTCAATAACTAAAATATTTATTCACTTTATGGATATTATAAATGGTTTAAAAAGTCTTGACAAGTCTTATTCTAACAGTGATCTTGTAAGAAAGATACTTAGGTCTTTACTAGAACATGAAAAGCCAAGGTCACCGTGATTTAGGAAGCCAAAGATTTGAACGTATTACCTTTGGAGGAGCTTCTAAGATCGCTTATGACACATGAGCTAAGCATGAAGCAATATCAAGAAGAAGATGTCAAGAAGAAGAAAACAATCATCGTTAAATCCACTACTCAACTAGATGAGGAATCCAATGAAATAAAAAATGAAGAGCAAGATGAAGAATTGGCCCTCATCACTACAAAGTTAAAAAAAAATTTGAAGAAAAAAAAATAAGGGATGAGGAAGAGGTCACCTACAAAAGGAGAGTATAGGAAGGAGAAGGATAAGGAGCAGTCCGTTATTTGTTATGAGTGTAAGAAGCTGAGGCACTTTAGATCCAAATGTTCACAACTCAAGAAGGGCCCCAAGAAGTATAAAAAAATACTATGATGGCTACATGGAGTGATAGCGATGATTCAAGCTCCGAAGAAGAAGAGTCACATGAACAAGCCAACTTGTGCCTTATAGCACATGAAAATGAGGTAAATGCTGAAATTTTTAATGATTTTAGTTTTGAAGAACTCCAAGAAGCATTTTATGATTTAGTTGATGATTTAAAGAAGTTAGGGATAAAGAACAAAAAATTAAAATCAAAGAATTAATTTTTACTAAAAAAAATGAGATAATTTCAAATGAAAAATTGGTTTTAACTCAAGAAAATCTGAACCTAAGAAATAAAATTGTTAAGTTAAAATCTATGATAGAAAAGTTTACTCTTAGCTCAAATAAACTTTAAATGATACTTAAAAATCAAAAGATCATTTATGATAAAGCTAGCTTAGGCTATAATCCTCTTAAGAAATAAAAATTTTTGAAAAACATCTTTATGAACTCATCAAGCAATAAGTTTTCAAATATTACTTGCTTTAAATATGAAAAAGTAGGACATAAATTCTATACATGTTTTTCTAGTAAATCTAAAAATTCAAATGTGAAGAAGATTTGGATTTCAAAAAAAATCATGAGCTCTAACCTTTATGGACCCAAGATGACTTGGGTACCAAAAACTAGTAAATGATTTTGTAGGTACATCAAGAATCCAATGGAATAAAATGAGAAAATACTTGTAGTTGGATGCCTTGGGAATGGACTTTGATGGATGATGATATTGATAAAATCTAAACTTTTCTCACATCATGCCATCAATATTTGTTTGATTAATTCTATTAATTTTAATGATCTATCATTATAATTTCATGTTATGTTTACTTACTTAAAATTCTTTTCATATGTTAGTAAGATTAGTATGATTGATTGATTTTGATAATTTGAATACTTTGATTTTAAAATGTCAATATGTTCTTCTCTAAGTACCATGTTATGATATGAATTAAAATTATTTTAAAATTCAATATGATATAATAGCTTCTCCATATCAATTTTATAATTAATAAACTTAAATTAAAAGATGCTTAATTGGATATGAATATTTTTAAGTTGTTGAACATACAAGTAAAACTATGTTTGACATTCTCCCATAAAATGCTAAATTATTAAACTTTTAATAAAAATTTTGTATGAAATAAAGTACTTGAAAATAAGATATTAAATCACAAAAATTATATATTTGATATGTTGAATAACATTTCATATCAACTTATCCCTAAGGATTTAGAATTTCATAGTTCAACCAAAATTCATAAAGCCTATATCTAGATTTTTTTTTACATGAGTTCCTTGACTTGATAATCTTGCCCCCATGATTGATTAATTCTTGATCCCCCAATTTGACTTAAATATCTTTCTTGATCATCGATTTAATTGCCTATTGATTCTTATTCAACTTGATTAAATTTTCTTGAATCAAAAACTACTTGAACTATTTTTTGCTTCGACGAGCCAACTCCTAGTTTCATTGGAGTCGACCTCTTTTTAAGAGCTGACTCTTGATTTAGCATGAGTTGATCTTTTTTTGGAATTAGTTCTTCTATTTGAAAATATTCCAAGGCTCTATCATTTTATTATCAATTTTTTTAAGCCATAATTTCTTTTAAACTCCTCTTCTACTCAAATTGGATCTTTCCTCTCTATTTCTATTCTAATCTTATAGTCCTTATTCTCCAATGGCACCCTGGAAAAATTTTGTCTAAAGAAAGAAAAAGTCTAGTTTTCAAAGTGAAGGGTGTGCAGACTGAGATAAATGTTGATAGCATTGGGCACATGCTACACATATACAGATCAGTAGAAGCATCTTAGATTATCTCAAGCAGCTACATATTTAAAATTTATATTTGGTCAAGATGATGATTGAGGGTATTGACGATATCAGTTCTCATGCTATAACACATGATAATGATGAGACTCCTATAGCAGAGTTTACTCAGTAAATATCAGAAAAAGAAGCCAGTAGAACAGCATGAACAAATAGAGATAGCTTCACTTTTACAGACCAGCCATCTAGATACTAGCTCATGATTACCTGATAGACCGGATGAGGATGCATTCGTTGAGAGACCCTCCATCAAGATCATAGTGTCAATCTATGCAGAGGGTTAGAGGTACATATTAGAGACACACCAAATGAGATGAGATCAGATGGAGGTATTATCATTGATCAAAGATAAGTTAGAAAGATTGATTCGGATACTCACTGCAACGATGGAGGATGTTCACCACTGGATCCAGTCATTTAGAGATATTAGTCTACACTCTTCTTCTACATAGCCTAGACTTACATCTTAGGATTATCCTGATATATACTTACTTAAGATGCTAGGATTCCGTTCTACAGCTTTAGTGATCCTTTCAATCTATTTTTGACATCTATATAGGATATAGCTCTCATATATTTTGCATACTTTTATGATTTTATCTTTATAATCATCATTGGTTAATCAATAAAAATTTCATCTTTTATAAAAATTTAATATATTTAATATTATTTATTTGACTCAATATATGCTTTGCTTGCAAAACAAAGAAGGAGAAATGATTGCTTGTTTAAATTAATTAAATATGCTTGATTTGAAAGAAATAGGGGGAGAATTAAGAAAAATTAATTTTTCAACATAGAAAGAGAGTTAAGAAAGTTAAATTTTCTAGTATTTATTATGAAAAATAAAAAAAAAAAAATTAAACTCAAATAAGAGAAAATATTATTGAGATATTAAAAATAAAATTATTTTGATCTATTTATGCACTCTTATTGTTCTAGTTATTTGATTTACTTTAGAAAAATAATTTTTATTTTATTTTTTATGTATTCATACTTTGCATGGTTTGATCCTATCATTATTTTTAATAATTAATTAGTATCAAGCTTAATCTTAAAAAATATTTTACTCCAAATAAAAATTTTAAATAATAATTTTTGAATCTCATGAAAAATTATTAATAGGCATTTATTTGTTGCTTGACTTGTTGGTTCACTTATACTTGAGCATTTATGTGATCTTGTTTATTCATATTTTGCATTGGTATTGAAAAAAATTCATCATTAAGTGAAGATTCATAATTAGTATCAAATAGATTTTTCTGCCTTGCACGCTATTATTTTCTTTCGACAAAAAGAAAAGAATATTTTATCTTGAATCTGATTTTGCATAGCTTATATAATATTTTTTAAGATAAATTTAAAGAATTTCATACCTTTATTGAACTAAATTGAATGATATTTCTTAAGAAAAGAAAGATCTGATTTTAAATAGTAAATCTTTCTATGTTTTATTTGCATAATCTATTGGTATCTATTCAAAATGACTTATCAAAATAATTTAATATGAACTTAATGGATTCATCCTTTTTTTAATCAAAATTTAAAAAAAAATTGGTATCAAATTTTATCACCTTATACTCCATCTTTTCACAAAAAAAAAGAAAGAAAAAAATGCTTTGTCTCAAAACTAAGTTTGCATGACCATATTTTAATATAATATTATTTAAGATAAATTATAAATATTTGCTATCTTTTCTAAAGTCAATGTGTAATATTTCTTGAGAAAAAAATAATTTTTAAATTTAAAAAAAATACTTATATTACTTGATTTGTTCATCTTTGATTGAAGTATTTATATATTTTTTGACTTGTTGATTCATACTTTGATTGATTTGATTGTATCATTATTTTTAATGATCAATGAATATTTCAAACATGCTTTACATCAATTAATTATTTTGATATTGTCATGATTGAAGACATCCTATTATAAACATTCCATTTTAAAATCAATGAAAGCAAAATTTTTATTAAAAAAAATCACCATATCATGATTTGATTGATGGTTGATTATTTGAAACTCAATATGCTTACTTTAAAAATGTATAATAGAGGAAGAAAATATTTAAAAAATAATTTGATCTTAAAAGACTATTTAATTAAAAATATCTTTATTTATAAAAGTAAGGGAAAGAATTTATTTAAGATGAATTAGATACTAAATTGATATCAATCAAATTTAAAAATCTAAGCTTAAAAATTAAATTAGTATTAGTTAAAGATTAATGTGGTATTAATTAACGGTACTTAACTTGAAAGAAAAAGAAGAAGAATAAATTTAAAAAATCATGTGATGAATTTTATGGTATTCACTTTTGAAAATAGGAGGAGAGTCATTTATTGTAAATTAGTATTAAAAATATTGATATTAATCTCAATTTTTCAATCATTTATCTTATAATTCTCTTAAATTTATACTTTATTTCAATTGATTTTAAACTCTCCATTAAATATCTTATAGTCTTTTTAATTTATACTTTCATGTATTTATTCAATTTGATTTGCTTGATTTAAAATACTATTAATTTAAAGTAGTATCAAATAAATAAATTATTTTCAAATGTTGAAACTTGTTTAAAGTGATATCATTCATATGTTGATTTTATGATTTGATTTATCTGAACATTCTAAACATTCTTGAAGTTGAATTGAATTGAAAACTCTTCTTACTCCTAGAAATAAATTTATTAAATTTTTAATATATCATGTAAAATCTTTATAAAATTATTTTCAATTTTGATACTATCTTTCATATTCTTCTGATATATACATTTTTAAAGTTTAATTGACTAAAATTTCTTGAGAAAAGTAAAGAATAAATATTAAAATTGATATTAATTTTTTTATATTATACATATTTTATTTAAAAATTTTTATTTTTTAAAATTAAATTAAAAATCTAAATTGATGGTATCAAATAGAAATTTAACATCGAACATACTTTTCTTGGTATTAAATATGTTAAAATATCTTGAAAAGCTTTATCTTTCAATATTGACTTAAAAAATCTGAATTAAAACTTTTTAGAAAGGTAGAGAGTGATATCAATATAAATTTGATATCAAACATACTTATTTTCATATTAAATATCTCATAAAATTTAAATTTAATATCCTCTTGAAATTAAATCAAAATTTTTTGAATTTGATATATATTTTTTGAATTTTAATTGATTTTGATGATATATTTTAATAATTTATTTGATGCATAAAAAAAATATGTTATGCTTGATTTCTTTATTCAAAACTTTGAAAAGCTCTATTCCTCTTAAAGCTTAAAAAATATATATTTAAAAATTTAATTATAAAAGTTATAATTATTTAATATAGGGGAGAGCCTTTGATATTTGAATTCAAATAAATTTTTTAAAGAAAAGCGATATTTTAAGCATGTTTTAAATCCAAAGATAAGTTTTTAAAAGGAAGATGATTTATTTGACTTTATTTTTTTGAATTTGATACATCTCTCATTTGATACTCTCCTATATCTTATTGATTTTGATGGTTTTTTTAATCCTTTCCATAAGCTCTTTAATGATTATCAAAAATAGAAAGAGGAATGTTAAGTATTACTTAATTAATTGATGCTTAAAATACTCAATAATTTGATGCTTAAAATCTTAATACTCATTGATTTGAATTAAGACATTATAATATAATAAATATATAATAAATTAAAGATAAATTAAGAATATTCATGAAGTATGCATTCATATGTTTAATCAATTACTTCATGATATATGTTAGCCAGTAGTGATTATATGTAGTGCTTATTTTGTATGGCTAACTATTTGTACTTCTAATATGTAATACAAACTTTATGTTATATCTTTATGTATTTTAACTTTGGTTTGGATGATATTGTTCTTATGTCTCTTATTATATATTGGATATATATATATATATATATATATATAATATATATACCTTAATTTCTATGAATGTTGTTTGGATCAATTCTTATGAATGGTATCATTTAAAATGTTATGACTTCTGCATGAACAAATTAAAATGTTATATGATTTTTTTATATGTAAACTCATATTTCAGCAGCAAAATTGAGAATAAAGTGAGGGAGAGCCATTTTCCATTCTTAAAATCCTTTAAGATCATAATTGATGATGTCAAAAAAGAGTAGAGAAATAAAAATGGGCAATAAGCAAAATTATGAAAAATTGTCAAAGAAAATTGGGCAATAAGCAAATGTTTCAAGAAAAATTATTAAAAAAAATAGAAAAGGGCAATAAGTAAAATTATAAAAAATTATCAAAGAAAATTGGGCAATAAGCAAATGTTTCAAGAAAAATTATCAAAAAAATAATTATCAAAGAAAATAACCTAATAAGCAATCTTCAAACTACTCTTGATGTAATATTATTCAAATGATTGGCTTTAATGTTCAAGTGATGTATCTTTATAAATTTAAAATTTTTAATCAATGCTTCATATATGTTATATTTTTACTTATGCTCAAGTATTTTTGTCATCATAAAAAATAAAGAGATTATTGCTCCAAGAATTAATTTTGATGATTACAAAATATTTGAGAGGATACTAATAATTTTAGCTTGGAGAAAGATCAATTATGTTTCAGATTCAATAAGAAATTTTAAGTTTACTAAAGAAAGATGATGAGGGACAAAATTATAAATTTTATAAAGTTAGAGAAAATATGTTTCGAAAGCTTCAACAACAAGTCTAGAAGATTTTTAATCTATTGGAAGTAGTTTTATAAATTTTGAATAGATAATTTGAAAGAAAATTAGGAAGAAAGATGATGATAGGGCAAAATCATAAATTTTATAAAATTAAAGAAAATCTATTTTGGAAGCCTCAAGAATAAACCTAGAAGATTTCTGATCTATTGGAGACAGTTTCATGAATTTTGGATGCATATTTTATCAGAAAATCAATTTTGATCAACCCCTAGGTCTTTTCTTACTGAAATGGGCTGTTTGGCATGCTGTTCTCGTGCCAGGGGTCGACCTCTGCTATTTTGAAGGCCAAAAATATAGAAACTGAGCATTTCTTGACTTCTGTCATAGAGCCCTATGCAGGAGATGACCCTAGGGTCGACCCCTGCAACGAAAAATCTCTGCAACGACTATTTTTTGTCCGTTTTAGTTGCATTTAATATGCATTTTAAGCCCTCCAACGGTTCTAATTCTGCCTAGATTTCTCTCTAACAATTATTGAAGATATAAAAGCTCAAAAAGGAGGAAAGAAAAGAAGAGAATCAAGTATTCATTTCAGCGCTAAGCAAAAAGCCCTCTCCAAGCAAAGAAGCTTTCATTTCAAGCTCACCAACCCCTCAAATGCTCATTTAAGTTTCAACAACTTTGAGAAAAATTAGAAAAGCTTCTTTCTTTGTTGTGTAAAGAGTTTTTAACATTTTATTTGCTCATTAAAGGGGCTAACTTTGTATTTCATTGTTGTTAATACTCATACTCTATTTTATTATTTTGATTTAAGTTTTGGGGGTTCCAAAACTTAGAAAGATTGATCCGAACCTTGAATCGGATTGTATTGGATTGGCTTATAACCGAAAAATAGGTGTTCTAGCTTGAAATAGCTAGGGTCAGAGGTACCGATGTTGTATTCTTATTGAATATATTTAGTAGATTTAAATTTTCAAGTAGAAGCATAGGGAGTGGATGTAGGTGCAAGGTTGGCACCAAATCACTATAAATCTTGCTTGTTTATGGCGTGCTTGCTCTCTTTTCATTCTTATTTTGTTAAATACTTACTCTCTTACTATTTATCTTTTTACCTCACTTAAATTATCCATACAAATTGCATATTATCACATTGTCTTTCATATTCTAATTTAGCTTTAAAATTTTAAAAATCTAATTCACCTCTTCTCTTGAGTTGCATAGCTAGGCAACACTGTCCCAACTTATCTGCCCACATGCATGGAGATCACGTAGCAGGGATAGGTGCAATAACTACACATGAAAACTGGACTTATCGATGAATAGATGGCCACAGATAAAATATAGAATGAATGCTCGAGCATGCGTCTGCACGGTCTCATCATCTACATCATCCGGTAAGTGGTGAATGTATCACAAAGCCAGTAAAATCTTAGCGAAGATCCTAACAATGTCACCTATGGTGGTCTGAACCCAAACAACTCTTTGCAGAGATTCGACCAGATGATCCATACAGTGCCGCTGATGGCAGGCCCATTTACCCATAATCCAAGGAGAACAGGACAGTCAGGCAACGTGATTGTTGCCTCCCTATGATGAAGGTGGAAAGTATGTCTCTTGACACCATTTCTCTACAATGGCTATGATCAGGGCCCAATCTAGTTGTATATCACAAACTTTGTAAACTTCATAAAATCGACGATGTGAAAATATGCTATGATCCGATCATATGGCTGCCAGGCGCGCATCATGGTTGAATCTCTATGTTGCAGCATAAGGGCCCCATGTCCTTTCCAGAATAGATAAAGTCACTATAGTGTCGGCTTTGAAGGTATAATATGGTAAGATCAGTCGATCCTAGATACAAGTGCGAGTCTAAAGCAACTATGTTTGAGGAACAAAATGGAAAAACTATATTCACAACAAAGATAGTAAGAAACATCAAAGATGATAGAAATAACATTGACAATGAATTTTTTGATCTCCACCTCAACCCTCACATCGGCTCTAATGGCAAGCATACAGGCAGCGGTGGCGGGTGCTCTGCTTTCTCACATATCTCCCAAAAATCGGCTGAAACAAAGAGCATAAAAAATTTAAAGAAAAAAAAAACTCAAATGAGTTTTTTTACATGTCCATTGATTAACCAAGAAAAAACTAAAATTAACCAAGAAATTGAAATACCGTAGCTCGGCCTCCCCATTAACCCATATTGAGTTGGGTTTGCTCAAGGCATTAGAAAAGCTGAGCCTAAACACAAAACAGCAATTAACATATTTTAAATAATCACCTTTTTTTTTTTTTTTTTTTTTCTCGGGAAAGTCTAGGGTAACAGCAATAAAAAGGATATTTTATTAGCTCATAATTATGGCTACTAAATAATAAAAATAAACAAAATTTACAAGCTCATTATTCAAATAGCTACAAAAGATGTGCTACCATCCACGTGGTACAGGGAAACTTTTCCTAAATTATTACTCCCGCTAATCCAAACCAAGCCAGCCATAGCTTGGAAACTTTAAACAAGAGAGCAATTTACAGAAATGGGCCGTGCTTCTAATTGGCGCATGAATTGAATGATCAAGTATCCATAAAACAAAAAAAAAAAAACCAAAAGAAACTCATCCACAAATCACTCCAGCTACTCTTTCCCAAGACAAATAAAATGTGAGATTATTGTTCTATGAGAAATAGAAAGAATGGAGAGAGCAATGGAGAGGAATATGCATGGTACCATGGTCCATGGAAAGAAGACAATACCCATACTGATGGAAACAAGATTTGTGCTCATATCATCTGAAACCCAACCGAAAGAAAACTAGTGCGAAACTAAAAAGGGAAAGAATCATTGAACCTTTGCTTCCAACAGGCTGGGTTTTTCATTGATGCACCTGCCACTTCCCTTGTCTTTCCCCAAGCGAGAAGAGCTCTATCCCGATGGCCATGAATGAGAGATGGAGGGGGGGGGGGGGGAGGAGGCTAGAATCCTAGATGCGAACTATGTCGTGATGAGAGAGCGGGAAAAAGATGTCGGGAGGAAGAAAAGCGACTTAGTGAGTCGCCTTATCATAGGATGATTCATATAGTTGCTCTTTTATCAGATAACTAACCAAATCGCTCTACCATAAGGCGACCATCCCATCTGGTCTTCAACTTACTCACCCACATGGCAAGAGTAAGATGACTTAGTGTAGAAAGTCATTCTATGATAGGATGATTTTTTTGTTAGACAATATTTCGATAAATAGTTTTGAAAGAATGGTATTTTAGTAATTATTTTAAAAATAAATATTATTTTGATAAATTTGCTGTTGATGGTCAATTAGATATCACCGAGCTCTAATTTAAATTATCCTATTTTCTTTTATATCACAGCCTTCTATTGGCCATCTATCATCGACCGCCACTACCTATCGATTGTTCATGATTGTTAGTACCATCCCTAGCCACCACTAGTCCTCTCTTTCCTTTCCTTAAGAGAGGTAGACAAGCCTCCATTTCACCCACTTTCTCACTCCTCTTCTTTCTTTCTCTCTCTTCATATCTCTTTCTCTCTTATGATTAGTAGACCCCAATAATGGATTTCTCCCATTCTCTCTTCCTCTTTTATGTCCTCAGATGAACCTCAATAAAGGATCCTAAGTTAATTTGTTAGCCACACAATGTGTCAGCCCTCATGCAAGCACTTGTCGATCATTATCAGACTTTATCATCATCAACCTCTCTATTGTATTACCATTTCTTTGATTTGGCTCTCATTTCATAAATTGACCGGTTAGATTACCTAATTACACCAACCTGGGTCTCTAGAACCTGCCACTTGACTTGCTCTATTCCCTTTAGCTATTACTCCTAGTTTGGGTGCTTTACCGTACTAGTGTAAATTTAAATTTTTTTTATCTAAATAATACAAGTTTTAACTTATTTACGAGAATGATGCAAAAAAAGAAACGCCATCTGAAATGATGTTTATTACAGCATAAAACGCCATTGCAAATGGCATTTTTTGCCTAGTAAGCCGTCTGACGTGGACCAGGTGGAACAGGCCAACCAAAGCCAAAAAGAAAAAAAAATCATTTGGAATGGCGCTTTTAAAAATACCATTTGGAATGGTGATTTTAGAACCCTAATAACGACCGGACCGGACCCCTCCTCTCACTTCAATGCCGCCCTCCCTCTCGCTCTCACTCTAACATCACCCTCTCTCTCGCTCCGATGCCGTCAACACTTCGACGCCTGTCGATGCCCCCAACCTTCCTCAGGTTTCTTTCTCTCTCCCAACCGACATCCACCACCCTCCCCCTCTCCCCCCATCGGGCCTAAGCCTCTCCCACCGTGCCTCCCTCCCCCTCCCCCCAATCCGACACCCTCCCGCCTCCCATCATGCTCCCCGCCCCATCCACCCCTCCCCCCCCATCACCACTATGCCCATGCACCCCGCACTACCCCTCCCTCCTGACCCTTTTCCTTCCGATGGCCGTCCCTCACTGCACCCACCCACCCACCTCCCCCCCATGCGCACCCTACCCTTACCCCACCTACCACCCCTTCCCCACGCCAGCCCTCTTCCCATCCGATGCCCTCACTACCACCACCACCCACCCCACCCACCACCACCCATCTTTTTTTAAAAAAAAATTATTTATTTATTTTAAATATATTTTTTGTTTGCTATGTTCTTGTTTGCTATATTTTTGAAAATGGATTCAGACTAGATCTGATTTTTTCTAAAGTCATCGGGCTTAAGCCCGACCTGAAGTCTGAAAAGATTTTTCGGATAGGGCATGGTTAGGGATAGTGCCCGGTCCATTTTCAAGATCCATCTTTTGAATTTAAATATATTGCATTGCATAGAATTATAGATCTATCTTTTGATTAATGTACATATTCTATAACATCCATACATTTATATATTTTTGTACGGATGAGAGAATTATGTACATTGATCAATTGACTATCTAGTTTGGACAGTTTGAGAATTATAATTAATTCTATAGATAATTACAGTAATCAAATGATATACATTGGGTCCGAAAAAATTTTGGATAGCATTTTTTCTTTCTCCTTCTATATGTGGAGAACTAAGAAAAAATGCTGCAAAATTTTTTTTCATCCCTATTACGTATCGTTTGATTACTGTAATTATCTATAAAATTAATGCAATTCCTGAGTGAAATAGGACCTAACTTTACCTATTAGTTGGTAATAGGATACATTTATTATATAAGCCATTTTATTAAAATAATTATTAATATTAAATATTTTGATTTTGATATTATCATAGAATATTTTTAAAAAAATGGCCAATGCTCGGGTTCATCTACTATTATATTATGATGACATAATAGAAAATAGTAAAGATAGCATGCAGTACAATCAGCCTATGAGCTAGATGGTTAGGTTGTCTTCATCATTATTACGTCAAAAATTATTGAACCATTTATATAGTGGTATTCCTATAGATAGAGAAAAATATGAAATCAAATTAAGAAGATATCCTAATTTATCGAAATAGTTAATGCAGAGCAAATATATCATAGTTTCAATTGATGATGATGAAGATGTCCAAGAAATATTGATATTTTTTCTAAAATTTTTAGAATGTTGATATATTGAATTATATATTGAAAAAAAAGATATACCCTTTAATAAAAGTATTACTTAAATGATGGTACCGAGGTTTGGATACTTTAGTGGGCTTTTAACCTAAGAGGATAATACTCCTAGACCTTCCTCATCTATTTTAAGTTCTATGGTGCGAATCGTTGGTGCTGAGCCATATCTGCAGAATAATATTCTAATACTAATGGCCCTAGTTGTCCAATTATTCAAAGTCCTATGGTAACTTCCCCTATGGTGACTTTCCCTATGATAACTTCTCCTATAGTGATTTCTCCTATGATGAAAGTAGTAGTAAGTATGGGATATGACACTCAGATGGAAGATAATGATTGAGTCGGCACTGGAATAAATTCTAATAACTGAGATTTTGAGTCAAATGAGAATGAGACTGAAGAATAATAGCTTGATAAGGACAGTAACAATGATGAAGATGAAGATGGTGATTAGAATGATCAGCCTAATAATAATGTAGAACCTGAACCTAAGATTCATGAATCTTATAATTTTTTAGCAACTTAAATTTAGATCATGGTGGTGCTGTTAGTGCTGGTCGAAGATTGAACTATGACTATCAGTTTTAGAACTCTTCGATGACTGAATTTTTTATAGATATGATTTTTTAGAGTAAAGATAATCTAAAGAGAGCTATTAATCTTTATCATATTTGAAAGCATCGAACATACAATGTAGTCTAGTCACATTTAAAGTTGTGGTCCATATGATATGCATCATCAGATAATGAACAAGAATGTAAATGGAGGCTTCGTGCTGCATTATTGAAAAAGCATGTCAATATCGTTGGATATGAGGGTTCTCACACTTGCTTTTTTAAGGAGTTAAGTTGATACCACAAACATATCAGTAGAAGGATGATTGGCATACTAGTTTGGCATATTGTTGAGAAAGATTCAAATATTAAAGTTGAAGCTATTGTAGCAACCGTTAATGAGCAATTTTGATATACAGTGTCATACAGAAAAGCATGGTTAGAAAAATAGAAGGCATTGATTGATATTTATGAAGAATGGGAGTCATCTTATGCAAAATTATCGTATTATATGGCTGCACTCTAAAATACAAATCCCAATACTGTTGTTTCATGAAATTTTTTTTCAACTAAAAATTTTAATGTATGAGTTTTAAATTATATTTTTAGGCTTTCCAACCATCCATATAGGATTTTAGGCACTACCGTCCTGTCATCAATATCGATGGCAAACACTTGTATAGAAAGTTTAAAGATAAGATGCTAATTGCAACAGGAGTTGATGCAGAGAATGGGATTTATCTCTTAGCATATGTAATTATGGATGAAGAGACGACTGCTAGTTGGAGTTGATTTCTTCTTCGGCTCAGAACATATATCACACAAAATTGAAATGAAAAATACCTAATTTTTTATAAACATTCAGATATATTAAATGCCATTGCAGATGAGTCTATTGGATGGAGTCCGCCACGTGCCTATCATCGATACCGTTTAAGACATGTCTGCAATAATTTTAACTCTCACTTTAAAAATGCATAGCTTAAAAGAGCAGTATGGTAAGCAGAGAGCACCCATCTAGCTCAAAATTTTGATTTTATCATAGATAGGATCAGGATAGTGAATGAGAGGCTTGGAGTTGGCTATCTGAGTTGGAAAAGGAGAAGTGGGCATTAGCACATGATGCCAGCATGTGCTATGGTGTCTTGACTATAAATTTATTAGAAGTTTTTAATAGTATTTTACGAGAAGCTAGAAATGTGCCTATTACCGCTTGTGTTCAAATGATATTTTACTATCTTATTAAATACTTTAATATGAGACATGACCAAGTCTTAAGATATGTGCAGGAGAATCTAAATAATTTTTTTACTCCTCATGTTGCAATTAAGATTACTGAAGATTAAGTTAAAGCTAACCAGCATAAAGTAATAGCGTTCAACCTCCAAAGAGGCATATATGAAGTGCTTACGAGGAGAGCAAGTACAGGGTTAAGAAGTGGAAGAAATTTTCATATCATGATTTTAAATGAAAAAAAATATTCTTATGAAAAGTGAAGCATCTATAGATATTTCTGCTCACATGTATTAGCTGTATGCCAAGAAATAACTATACTTTTTAATAGATTCATGGATGATGCATCTACAGTTGCAACATATGTGAATGCTTAGAGTGGTGAGTTTTATCCATTACCACATAAAGATTATTAGATGTCCACATAAATGGTTACATATATTATTGATCATCATTGTTTGAGATCTAAGCAGAAAGGTAGGCCAAAGTCAATAAGACTGCAAAATGAAATGGATGATAGGCAAATAAGAAGCAAGAATGAATATTGATGTACATATTATGCTTGATTTTATATTTAAATATTTTGAAAAGCTCTATTCTTCTTAAAGCTTACAAGTGCAAATTTGAAAATCTGATTAAAAAATTATATTCATTCAAAAAGAGGGAGAGTGTTTGACATTTGAATTCAACCTAATTTCTGAATAGAAAAAATATTTTAAGCATATTTTGAATCAAAAGATAAGTTTTTAAAGAAAAGATGATTCATTTAAATTAATTTTCTAAATTTGATACATCTCTCATTTTGATACATTCTTACATATCACTGATTTTGATGATTCTTTCAATCTTTTCATGAGCTTTTTGATGCTTTCAAAAAGAGAAAGAAAAATATTGAGTATATGCTTAATAAATTAATTCTTAAGATGCTCATTAATTTGATGATTGAAATCTTAATACTCATTAATTTGAATTGAAATATTAATTTGAAATGAGTATATAAAATATGTGCAATAAACTAAAAACTAATTGAGAACTTTCATGAAGTATGCATTCATATGTTTGATCTAGTACTTCATGACACATATTAGCAAAATGCATTGAAACACATTATTTATTTTTATCGTGCATATACTCAAAATTTTATCATCATCCAAAAAGGAGAGATTGTTGATCCTAGATTGATTTTGATGATTTTAAAATATTGAATATACTATGTATTTAATTATGTGTTTCAAGAATGTATATAGAATTTTTCAAGTATCCAAAATAAAGAATTTATCTTAAGGACAAATCATCTCAAGATGTCAAGCCAAAGTACTAAAAAGAAGAAATTTTTATAAATTTGGATGACTCAATTTAAAGAAAATGAAAGAAGAAATAAATATCATTTGAAAGATTTGGGATGAAGAATTTCAAGTTTGGAAGGTCAAACAATGAAGAAAAATGAAGTTGAAAAGTTTAGAGCCAAGCCAGCTCGATTTGGATCCAAGCCAGCTCTCTCAGGATTGCAGAAAAGATGTTTTTCTCTTCTACTGTTCGAGCCAGCTCGAATTGAATCCGAGCTGGCTTTTCAGTCGAGCCAGTTCAAAGCCAGATCCAAGCCAACTCGATGTAGTTTAACAGCCTTTAACAGCTAGTTTCTACAACCTTTCCAACAGCTTTTTTTTTATCTCCAACGGCTATTTCAGTGCTTCCAACGACTAGAACTCACTCTCCAACCATCTTCAAAGATATTTAAAGATGGAGAATCAATTAAAATGCAGGATTAAGAGATTTAAAGGATGAATATTTTAGTTTTGGTGAGGAACATTGAAAATCCAAAAATAAGAGGAAAGAGAGGAAAGTTGTGCATAGATTTTAGCGAGCCTTCAAAACAATCTTCTCCAACATCTTTCACATCCTCTCAAGCACAAATTGAAGAAAAGTCAAGCCTTAATCGAGTACATCATCAGCTTCTTCATTAGAATTTAAAAGAGCTTTAACTCTATTTTTTATATTATGCTGAAATTTTTATTTATAATTTTAATTTCTTTACAAGTTTTTTTGAGGAAAAGAAATTTAGAGATTAGACCCATCCAAGCCCGAAATTTGATATTATAGGTTTTGGTTGGTGAGCTCGAAAAACCAACTGGGTTAATAGTGATCCTAGAAAATTATTGGTGTAAAGTTTTGGTTGGTGCTCCTGAAAAAATCAACTGAGTTTGTTTGTTAACTCAAAAAAATAAACACACTATAATCAGTGGAATTATAGTGAATTTTTTAAGGAGAGCTTGGGGAGTGGACGTAGGAGTAGATTGTTCTGAACCACTATAAAACTTTGTGTATTTATGTTGTGCTTTTGATTCTTTCTTTACTTTGCTTTTATTTCTGATTTATATTATTTAGATTCTTGGTTTGCATACACTATCTTAAATCCACTGCTGCTTATATCATACACATCTTCACTATATCACTTAGATTAAAATCAAAGCACATACTTGTTTAGAAAGTAAATTTGGATAAAATTTTATAAGAACCCAATTCACCCTCCTCCTCTTGGGTTGCTACCTCTAGGCAACAGAGGAGATGGTGCGATAGTATGTTAGGGGTCAAATACTGCGATTGCTAGGAGGTGCTCTTTTGCCCGATACTTCATCTAACAAGATGAAGTTAATATTTTTACTACTATTAGAGGATTTAAATTTTACATGCAGACTTAGTTAGGATAGTGTAGTACTAGCTTATTTGTATAAGACTATATGTCGTGGTTCATATCATGACTAGACAGAGATTGGTAGTTATCTTGTATTACTGTAGGTATATGGTATAAAATTTTAATTTTAAAATATTATATTATAACTCTAATTAGAGATATCATGTATAATTTTATTGGAATTGATAGATTTGGGCATGGAAGAGAATGCTGACTATCAGCTCACTATGGAGATAGTTTCTTGAGATGCCATCAACATATCAAGATCCTGATGTTTTATTTGGACTGGACGCATCTTAGGGATATAGCTATAAAATTATTAGTTCCAATACTTGAAATGTTATACTATTTTTATTTCATTGAAAATCTAATTAATATGAACATACTGTTAAGCAGATGGAACATTGCATTCAATGTTCGCCACGTATCGACAAAAATGGCATGAATTTATAGGTGCCAGTTGGATACATTGACTGATACTGATACAAATAGATGGATAATTTTGATTTATGTACTAATATCATTTTGTAGTATTCAAAATCTACTACAAAATAAGCTTACTAATCTGATATCATTTTGATCTATCAGTTTTTTGTGGGAGTCATATATAGATAAGATTATATCCATTTTACCACAGTATTGCATGGCTCCTCATGATACATGGACTATTAGGATGCCTCTTATTTATTTTGATTTGGTAGTGGCACCTCCCAGATCGTGTGCTGCGGCAGTTTGGCCGTATTCAAGGCATCTCAGAGCATTTTGATATCAATCAACAATTTTATCGTATTGATCGATGAGGGAGAGCTCATATTGACTGGCATCATGCAAAGTACATCACCATTTGAAATATATGATGAGATCATATAGTTCATGGTGATGACATATTAGAAGGCTGTCTATATATCGAGGATTATATGGCTTGGTTTCTTAGCATTACAGTACGGACTATTGGGCAGCCTCAGCATACAGTTTTAGGATATGAGGGTGAGAGTTCTACTGTATGCATATTGGTAAGTCTATGAAAATTATGTATTATATATTCTATTTAATATCATATTGAATTTTATATTTGTTGTATATTCTATAATGTATTGCTAATTTTGTTTTTGTTATATAGGCTAATCAGATGTTGGGTCTTATATTGGATACTCGTCGTGCTCTATCTACGATTGATGAAGACGAACGGACCCAGATACTATGGAAGATGGAGAGATCATGTGCAGGAATATTGACGGCAATTGGTTATAACCCTGATAGTTGTGCGCCTTGGTATCAAGCATCCGATGTGCTAGATATGAGATATACACCGTCACCATATATTCTGTATGTACTATCACCATATATTCTGCGGTATTCATCATCACATATTGCATATATGCCACTATCTTCTGATCCACAAGATGTCAGGGCTTTCATTTTCCTACGTACCCCAGATGGCAGCATATTGGCATCAGTACGATCCTTTTATTAAGACACATTTTTGGATCCAGATGAGGAGGTTCACTCGGCTCCCAGATGCTCCGATAGTGCCTGTTATTCCTCATATGCATGATCAGAAGATGTCTACTGATATAGGGGAGGTCCCATCATAGGTGACATAACAGGACGAGGATCGCTAACGACCTTCTTGAGAAGGTCCAAGCGACTACGGGCACCATGACGTCCTTGTGAAATTTAGTACTTTTTAGGTTTATAGTACTATATGATTTATTCTTTTATAGACTTGATATTTTTATTTTATCTTATTATTAATTATTATTTCGATCGAATTTTTTTTTTAGATATTTTATCTTATATTTTTATTTTATCTTATATTATTATGAAAGGTGACCAGGTGTTTCATGGCATCATCAAGCAACCCAATTATCCAATCCATTTTCTATCTCTAGAGTAAGCCTTAGCTACAATTATACGATATTATAAAATATAAAATTACACTCTATCATCCGTAGATATTCATCAAAAAAAATGGGAAAAAAAAAAAAAAAAAAGGAATCTTCCATGATCACAGGTTGTTTGCGCAACCAGCTCCGGTTCGACTCACCAGAGCTTGCGCTTGTTTCTGGGCCTGGAGGTTGCTTCAGAGGGATCGGAAGCCGGAACTCCGCTAGCAAGACTGAAGACCCACACTCCACGGAGACATGCGGCATTCCGAAAACAATTTGCTTTGGTCATCTGGCCATCCCCGGTGCAGGGTAGGTAGGACATGTATATCAACGTGCGAACCGATTCCTCTTGTTGTTCTATATATCCCAAGAAATCTCTAGCTATCATATAAAAATTGATGGAACCTAGGTGAAAGGCATGTTAGTTTTCTCAGGTATCGCATGCGATCATGAAGTTTTTGGCTACCAATTTTACAAGACTAGTAAATTATGCTCGTCAAATCGAAACCCGTTTGACCTTCCCACTGGAAGAAGCCGGGCATCGATCTCTTGGCCCGTTGATTGCATTAAATTAATTGCATCCACTCAAAAGAGATTCACGTGTGTTGGCTTCAAGAAAAAGCTTCTTCTGGATCCGAGCGGTGGATTAGCTCGATGTTCTCCATCGCAAAACCCGCTAACGCAAGTTGGGGTCCAAGAAAGAGAAGGATACATAGGGGTGACGGACATGCATGTCCTGTGCACCATGATGAGCTCGATTAGGTAACTTCGTCCGACCTCACCATGATGAGCACGGGATGGCACGCCTAAAAAACGCCATCTCAAATGACGCTACGCCGTTCAAAATAGTTTTTTTTTTCTCTTTTTGCTTTGGTTTACTTGTCCCACTTGGTCATCATCATAAGGTTGATTAAGCAAAAAATGACGTTTTATGCTGTAATAAATGACATTTTAAATAACATTTTTTTTACATCATTTTTATAAATAAATTAAAATTTATATTATTTAAATTAAAAAATTTTAAATTTACATTGATACGGTGAAACACTTCTGGTTACCTATAATTGCCTGTACCTTTTGTTTTTTTGTTCAACTTGATTCTACGTGGGAGTACAATCATATGGACAAGAAAGTCCGGCAAAAAGGTACTACACTATAGTTTTTAATAAAGATTTTAAAATAATTTTTTTAAAAATTATTTAAATTTATTTTTATACTTATAAGATAAGTAATACTTCATTTTTTTTAATTTTATTAATTATTTATTTTAAATAAATATTGATATCAACTAAATTATTAATTTATTAACATGCAATTCATGAATTTAGTAAACCCGTGCTTTAAAAAGAAAAGGTATAAAGACAAATTGTTTAATTTATTTTAAAAGTTCTCCTATTTTCATGAGGGAACAGGGCAGGTCACATGGATATATTTATTGTAAATTGAGTGCTATTCAATTCAGCAAGCACATGGGCCTAATGGTGAAGCCGCAAATTCTGCGGATTTTGGACATAAGTTAAAGATGGAATTTGGAACTATCTTGGCCTTCGTGCCAAACTCAAAAGACATGATGTTGGACCTCTTTTTGATAGAATTCATGGAAGATTGAATGATTGGCAGTGGAAACACGTCACAGGCAGGTAGTTCAATTTGTTCTGAGCTAAACCAAAATCCACTTGTTTCCCAATGCACCGGTTCCTAGTGCTGTTCTAAATGAGCTGGGGAACATCTTGACGGCATTTCTATGGTTGGAAGAAGATTCATCTCATCCCGTGGAGGAAAATCTGTAGACATAAGTTGGTAGTATGATTTTTTTATCCAAATAATTTTATTTAAGAAATAATTATCAAAATAAAACTCTTTATAAATTATTTATCAAAATATTATCCAAAATAAAATCATCTTAGGATGGCTTTCTTTGATGACTCCACATCCTTCCTACTGAGTCAGAGTTGAGTCAGCATAAAATTAGTAGCTCTAAGATAAGGTGACTTATAGAGTCGCCTTACTATAAGGCGACTTTCGGAGACCACTTCCTAAACCCCAAAAATCGAGACCATCCGAGATCGCCCATCCAAGACCACGGCCATGGATCCATGAGAAAAGGTTTGAGTGAGTCGTCCTATGTAGGGTGACTCTTGGAGACCACTTTCTTAACCCGAGAGGTCAAGACCCTCTGAGACCACTTTCCCAACTCGAGAGGCCAAGACTATCTGAGACCACGGCCATGGCTATGCGAGAGGAGGTTGAGTGAGTTGCCCTATGGTAGGATGACTCCTCTTTGAGACCACTTTCTAAATCTGAGATAGGACAACCTGAGAGGCCAAGATCATCCGAGACCACGGCCACGACTATGCGAGAGGAGGTTGAATGAGTCGCCCTATGGCAGGGCGACTCCTCCATGAGACCACTTCCTAAATTCAAGAGACCTAGACCACCCAAGAGTGTTGGAGTGGGGAGCCTCTAAGTGAGTCGCCCTATGCCCTACCATAGGACGACTCTCTCCGGACTTTCTTACCCAAGACCAATGAAGCTGGAGCCCCCAGCAACCTTCTTCCCTCCGTGACTCTTCTTCTCACTTCACCAAATCACGCTTCTCTCCGGTGGCTCTTCTTAGTCCGGCGATCAATGGTTGATTTGATCTCCCATGGCACAAGTTCGTGTAGGGTGGCTCTTCTTCATCCAGTTTAGCATAGGGCATCTTTGTGCAAGGTAAATCATCCCATTTTCATCCCTAATTTAATGTTCACTCTCCCCAATTGCATCCTACAAATCCTAGCTGCACATAAACACAATCAACATTTTTATTCATAGTGCATTTTAAAGGTGAAATTTAAGCCCAGGAAAAGCAAAGACCGAAATATATTTTCATCCCCAATTTCATAATGCATTTTTATCAGCTTAGGAAAAGCAAAAACCAAAATATTATAGTAGATTATTTTTGTAAACATAAAAAGAATAACTTTCTTAACCTAGAGCTTTGCTCCATGCATTTACTCATTAGATTATCTAGAAATTATAAAAGAATAGGAAGTTGGGGACACGAAGTTAGAGGAAGAAGATGTTAGGGACAAGAACTTGGAGGAGCATAAGCATCAATATCCGATGGAAACATATCAACATCCGATGGAAGGAGCATAAGCATAAAAGATCTCAACTAGAAATACTAATGAGTCTGAAGACATGTCATACCAACCCGATGAGCCGTACACTAATCATACACATGGAAAGGCCAGAGGCAAGAGTAGGCTAAGGATTCCTAGAGCCAGACGTCAAGCACATTTTAATAGGCCAACACGACAACACCTCCCTTTCCATCGATCAATATCATGCCTGAGCCATCACACTGCCGACCAGAGGTGACACGCATCTACGAGAGGCGAACATGGAGTAGGCCATAATACCTTAACATATACATCTTTCGATAGTTACACTAGTTATACTTTTTTTTTTATAACAAACTTTATAATGATCAACTATTGATTTATATTATTTTGAAAATAATGTTACAAGATTTTTTTTAACTTTGTTGCATATTATAGCATGATATAAAATATTGATTCCTCAACATCTGGACATCTTCATATTGAGACATTGTGTCCCTATACCAAGATAAGTATGTGAAGCAACAAGAGCAATAGTACTTATCCATGGATCAATATAAACACTGATAGAATCTCCGGAACCAATTAAATATTAAAATTGAAATTGCACCAAAGATCCAACTATGCACATCTTAGCTTGAACATGAGAGCAATGCCCCAGCTTCTGGTAGGAGAACCAAGAACCAAAAAAATGATACTTTGCATTAACTAATTAGGCCAATAAAGAGGTCGGCTCTAAAATGACTTGAGCAGCCAGCTTACAAAATCAGTGATATTTATGCTGAGACAACCAAAGTTAATCCTAAACTGCCATGAGCTTTATGCAAACATACCTTTTCCCATGCGACCTAACGAAAGGATGTTCGATTAGTAGAGTGCCCCGAAAGAAAACCTTGAATTCCATTTCAAGATTAGAAAGTAAAGCCAAAGGAATTGGAATAGAGGATAAAACATAGAGGATAGATGACAAAATTGATTGAATCAACATGGCTCAACCAATAAGGGAAAAGTGCTTCCATTTTTAGACTACAATTTTATTAGTTACCTTACCCAACAAAGGCCGAAAATCAGCAATTCCCACAGGTTTGCCCGATGTATAAAGGAATCCTAAGATACTACCAAATAGACCTTTGCCCTTGAATATGAAACACCCTATGGATAAAAGAGTTGACCCAAATTAGAGTGGTAGGACTAAAAGTAATATGAGATTTGTCATAATTAACAGCTTATCTAGAGTATTGACAGTAAGCATCAATTATAGCACGGGGTTAGTATCAAAACCGCCCTACCATAGGGCAACTTATCAAGGCACCTTTTAGTACGGCAACTTATATAGTCACCTTATGGTAGGGCGACTCTCCAGTTTGCATCCACCTAACAACCATGTGACGGAGAAGTGGATGACGGAGCATAGAAAGTCACCCCATCCAGTTTGCATCCACCTAACAACCATGCGGCGGAGAAGTGGATGACGGAGCATAGAAAGTCACCCCATCATAGAGCGATTTTGTTTCCGATGGTACTCCCATAAATACTTTGAAAACAACATTATTTTGGTAACTATTTTTTAATTAACATTATTTTGGTTAATAACCCAGGAATCTATTGTCGCAAAGGTTGCTGCTAATTTAATTCTTCGTAAAGATTCTACTTGGGCAAAGCTATTACACTCTAAATATACTTTTGATGGTTGGGTTTCTTATCAAATATGAAGAGGAACTTCTCCTTTGTTGCAATCTATTTATGCCGGTGCTACTTTGGTGAAACATGTCTTCTCATGGCAAATTGGTGATGGCAGGTCAGTTAATTTACTCAATGATCCCTGGATTGATAACATACCCTTGAATAAAAAATCAATTACAATTAATAGCAATTTATGCCAAAAGAACATGAAGGTTGCTGAATTGATCACTGCCAATAGAACCTGGAACTGAACACTTCTTCGGGGGCTTTTTTCAGATGAAACGGTAGAGCAAATCATGTCAATTCCATTGCCTATTAATAACTGCCATGATAGGTCAGTTTTGAATTCAGTTGGTACAACTACATTGAAGACCAAAGATGTTTACAAAATGGTGTGCAGAGCGGCTGAACCTGATGGAATTATTTTAGCTGGGTATGGAGGTTAAAAGTGGCTCCAAGGGTTAAAGTTTTGTTCTAGAAGGTTGGTTGGGGGGGTTTGGTTTGCAAGGACTTGCCTCTACCCATAGGTCTCTTACATCATAATGATGCATTCTGCGATCTCAGCCATGAACACACTGAGGATATTCAGCATGCCTCATTAAATGTTGCCATGCACTTCTGGTCTGGAGTGAAGTAATCAATCACCATCCAAGTATTCCTCAAGTTAAATTCTATCCAAGATCTAATTGATTGCTGGTCGGGAAATCTTATAACTGATTATGATAAAACTATCATCTCCTATACAGCTTAGGCCATTTAGATCTCTAGAAATGAGTCTCTTTCAGAACAAGCAACCGAATCCAATTTCGACATATAGTATAGGTATTCAATCTGCTGCCGGTTGATGCCATGCAGCACAACGACAACATTGACCCAAGAGCCACAAATATTTGATGTCATGTTTCATACTTTTTGAGCAATTGCATGTAGAAGAAAATCCAAGAATTCTTCAATCAACCATCATCTACCGTCCATTTAGCATCGGAACAGATCCTGCTTGGCTGTTGTACTGCATTATTCCTCCCCTGCAAAGCTGGAGGAGAAAATGACATGCATGAGGTGGCAGACAAAATCAAGAAAAGTATGGGCCAACTTCTCACCTATAATTGTGAAAGGATTGTGCAGATAATATGATGAGAGCTGAGAAGCCATAAAGATTTGTTCCCATGTTTTGCATTTTTAGTAATTGTACATGGATGAAAATCCAGAGATCCTTCAGGCAACCATAATCTACCATAGATTTGATATTGGAACAAATATTGGCCGTTCTACCGCATCACTTTTCTCCAACAAAGCTGGAGAAGTATGAGTTAACAGAGTATGGGAAAAGGTCTTCCCATCTAGATTCATATGCAGGATTCTGCAGATAATACAATGAGAGAGAATGTTCAACCAACATCAGTGCAGACAAAACCGCCCTGAAAAATCAAGGTCAGCACCTATTTAACTGCTTTCATGGGTGACGAAGCCCATACCAGTTGTGAAGCAATAAAACTCGTTCTTTTAGGGTTCTTTGCCTACATAGCAAATGAATCATTTTTTGATTGCTGAATATACGCCCTTCAACATCTGTCAGGAGGCATATCCAGCCAAATCATGATATAATGAAATGCTTGTGTTGATACTCGGCTAGCTAGAGGCACAATCCAAGGGTTCGATTGTAGAATACTTCTGCAGAAATATAAATCATGCTTTACGAAAATAAATACAAAGGGTATTTACACAAACTCAACACGTCATGAAACACTTACATGTTAATCCTCAGCCTGTCAAGGCAAAATTTAAGGGTTAAACCGATGGGAGTTCTGAAAATAAATACAACGGATATTTACAGGAAGTGTAATGTGGGCAGGACTGCATCATAGCAATGTATAATTTTAAGCAATCACTAGGTTGGTAGGCGCATATAGATAGCTACAATCATACCAATCCACCCTGAAGTTTTCCAGATGCAGTGGAAGGTTAACGGATGACTGTAATTTGATAATTACACCATAAAAATGTAATCAAAACCCAATTCATGGCAAAGAAAGGAAAGAATTGATACAATGTGAACTGTATCCTGCTACAAATGCTTCTCACACTAACAAAATATAGAAAATAAATGAAGTTTGCATATTCCCTACATTCCTATGATAGTGTACTTACAAGAATGTGCACTTGATTGGTAGCAGATACATGGCTCTTGTTTTGCTGACAACCAAAGGGTACATAAATTTGCAATTCCCTATGGGACTGACAGAATCCACTGCAAGCTCCGTTGACCCTCTAATCTCTATGTGTTTGTCTGCGTGCTGCTTTGGCCATGCTTGAACGTTCAGACTGAGAAAACAGAATAAATACATGCATGACTATTGTGACCAGTAACAGTCCCGCTGTTGAGAATGCAACTCCTTTCCATGTTGACAAGAGCGCAGACCATTTGAAGAATCTGAATACAACATATGATAGCAGCAATGACCAAAATGCAACCACCTGCCGCAATAAACTGATTAGATGCAGGAAAGGATGAAAGAACACCGAATAGAAAATCAGGGCAAACCCAGCATATGCTTGGAAAAATCAAATATATCATTTCAACTAAAAATTACATATTGTGCACTTACTCTATTGACTTGCATGCAAAATCCTGCTGGACCCTATATTAACTTGAAATGATTAACAAATGTTTCTGTAGTCATACCGTAGCAAGCTGTGATTTGTAATTGACTTCAATAAGTGGTCATTTTCACCATATTTTCTTCCACATTTCCTTTATTTAAAAATGCTGCATGTGAAGTCGGTTTCCAATGCAGCTTGTGGAAACAAATTTCAATTATAAAAATAGGCAGCAAAAAACATTTAGAATGACTATGCACACTGAAAACATCGAATTACGCATGTTAGCGTCCTTACAGTCCAAAAGACATTCTTTATCATAAAATTGGTTTTCCATGTTCTTTCAGTAAGTGAAATCTTACCAGCAAAGACTTGATTGGCCGACCAAGTGGTCTTAATTCATCACCAAAAGTTCCTTCTGCTATATGTTTATCTAGTAAAGCATCCTGTCCGGCAGAAAAAGAAATTAAATAAGTTCATGGATTGAATTTGGAAAAGAAGACAGTAAAGATATAGCAGTGACATGAGTGAATCTTGGCACGATGGTAAATTGTCCCATCGCAACCTGGAATTGGAAATCACGGGTTCAAAACATGGAAATAGCCTATCTGCATGTGAGGGTAAGGCTCGTGCACTAGGCTGCCCAAGTCCCCGCAATGGTAGGAGCCTCATGCACTAGGCCACTCTTTTATGGATAAAGCAGTGACACATCTTCACATAGCAATGAAAAAGATTGCCCAATTACATCGCACATATTAGTACTTCTACTGCACAACAGAAACAGAAGCTCCTCGTAAACTCTAATTCAGCTCTATAACAGTACAGTAACATGCCTTTGCCACAAATAAGTCTCTACACCATTGTGCTACTCCATCATCTGTTTGAGGCAAATCATTCATTGAATGCCGTTTCATGTGGACATGTACCTGTATATAAATGAAATCTTAGAAGAAAAAAAATTCAATATAAAATGTAAAATACAATAAACTCTATTTATCTGTTGTATGAACATGTTGAACAATGGTTAGCTTCTTTTTTCTGGGTTCCCTGCGGAAGGGGGGTGGTTGTTGTGGTGTGGCAGGGTTCATGTGAAAATATTATGGTAGACATTCACCAAGGAATTAGTGAAACCCAATGAAACTTCTCCATTATCACATCAATAAATATGCAAAAACGTTAAACAGAACCCAAATTAAATAGAACTTAGCTTTAAAAAAATAATCTCATTATAAACCGTGTTAATGAACGACAGAGATAACAAATGTGTGCATATTCTATGCACAAAAGAATGAAATTTAAGAAAACAAAGCTATGCATATACAATATAGCAGCTAGAGTCTCTAAATGTTCAGACTCAAAAGCAACATCATCCGAGATAAAGTGAAGTAACCGAGACACAGGCTTAAAATGTTCGCCCTGGTGAGCCAACTAAATGAGCATCAATAAGATTTGAATCTTCCAGAATGTTAATTGTATGATCCTTCCCAAATGCAAGCAAACTTGTCCCAATGTCTTGCACACAGAATTTATATCTTATACACATATACTGCATAAATTTTAGACCTTGCGGAGGCTGATAATGTCTTAGGCCAAGGGGAAGGACTGCTGCCATGGTTGAAAGGAGGACAATTGAGGTGCTGGCAAGGGATGGTGAAGATGGTGCTAGATGATCGAGCTCCAGGCATCACAATGAAGGCCACAGGAAGGGTTCAGCGCTGCGCCCATGGTGGGGTGAACATGACTACAGAGCAAGATTGCACAGTCAAGAGTGGTTCGGAAAGGAAAAGCCATGCAAAGGGAGAGTCATACAAAGGGAGAAGAAAAAATGCAGGGTACTCTATTGTTAAAAGAAAAGATTGTTTGAATGGATCTAAAAAGCCTATTCATATGGAAGAAAAACTCGGAGCATTTGAGCAAATCATTAGGAAGCAAGAGTGGCAGTGGGAGCTAGATATCAAAGGCATAATACCCTAGGTGGAAATTTCAGCTACTGAGGCAAGGACTTCCATTCACAATGATTGTGTGCCTTTAATGTTGACGTAAAAAGAAAGACATGACAAAGTAAAGGTTTGATGACAAACATTAATCAAACATTAATTTAATCAACTTGGAAACATTAAAACTAGCAAACATCTGGTTAGGAGCCCCAGGTGTCCATACCAATGGGATAGATGCTATGATGGAAATGGAGAATCCTTGAATCATCAATCAAAGACCAGAATCAAACCGTTAAGTATCATAGAAAGATATGAAAGGAATACCAACCATAGTCCTATTGAATGAGAGGGGCTGTCATCCAAGAAAGCCTCTGACAAATACAAATATACTAGGGGGAAATGAGCAGAAGGTACAAGGGGGGAAATAGAAAGGTTTTTGTTGGGCAACTTAAACAATTGTTGTAATAACCTAAAAAATTAATAAAAAAAAATTGAGAAAGAAGAGATGAAGACTCCCGATGGGGGGAGTCTTCTTCTCCCTCGCATCTGACTAGGAGTCGGACTCTCAAGGGCGGCCAGAAAAAAAACCCTTGGGAGACCCTATAAATTTCTCCCTTCCCCTCCCAAACGATCCACGACGGCAAGGGGGCTTTCTCCCGTCTTCTTCCTCTCTCTTTCTCCGGATTGAAGCCGCGGCCCCCTTATTCGTGCTCACCGGAAATCGAAGAAGAGAAGCCACCGGAGCCAAGGTAAGGCCCCGATTCTTCTTCCTCCCCTTCTTTCGATGACCTTGGGTACCGCCGGCATTTGCCGGATTTGCCGAAAAAATCCTTTAGATGAATCCCCTGTTTTTCTTTCTTTTCTTTGATTTCCCGCCAGCCGGACATCGTTGCTAGCTGTCCCTTTTTTTCGTCACCCTCGCCCCTGTCAGCCGACGCCGCCGTGGGCCTTCTAGCCCCCAATCGGAGCGCGAACCACCAAGCCCCAGCCCTCCCCTGTTCAGCCAAGAGAGAAGAAAAGAAAAGAAAGAAGAGAAGAAAAGAAAAAGGAAAAGGAAAAAAAAGAAAAGAAAAAGAGAAAATATTCTCTCTCCTCTTTCTTTCTCTCTCTACTCTCTCTCTTTAACTACACGGACCCTGGGTTGAACCTAAAACGAAATCAAGATGACTGGGGACTACTTTGAAATCCGTGCAGTAGGTCGAATCTCAGTCTGACTTTTGCCAAAAATTCATAGTATCTGATCACAGTTAACCCACATTGAGTCATCCTGACATGATCCCTGATGATCCTAATCATGATTGCATTCTCTCTCCACTTTCTCCCTCTAGAGATTTTGGTACCAAGTCATGCCTTCCTCTTTTAGGGACCCATATTGACTCCAACAAGATGATCTTGAATTGATTTGGTGTCCGGATGGTCTATCGGATTGATCATCCAATCAATCGTCTCTTTTATTATTATTTAATTTTATTAAATTTGATGAATGAAAAATAATTATGAATTAATATTTAAAATAGGATTATCTGATTCTATCAAAGATTTAGGACAATCAAGGTAAGTAGAATCTTACATTCCTAATTTCAAATTATCATGTCTTTTTATGCAAATGAACTGTTATTATAAATTCATGCTTTTTTTATAAAATAAGGATCAACATATGTAGTATAAAAATCATGTTTAATTATGATCATTGTTTCTATGAATATATTTCATGAAAATAGCATTTTTATGAACGATGAATTAAATATTTTTCCATCTACGTATATGTATATTTTAAAAAGATATCAAGAATTCAAAGGCTCTCAGGTAGCTATGAATGAATCCCTATGGAAAGGTCGACACCCAGAGCTAGCATCCATAAGAACACAGGCCCTACCAACGAGTATAAAATTGGCATATAAAACAAGAATTTGTCAATTAAGAACACTGGTCCTGTCACGGGTATAAAGTGACTATAGCATGAATATCTGTGAGCAATGTTTTTAAATATGACACGAATTATTGACAAGAATGATTTAAGAATCATGTCTATAAAATTTTATGATTTATGCATGTATGATTGATTTATGACTTGTTTTATATTATATTTTATGAAATATTTTATTTGCAATATCTATTATTTTCTAAATGTTGCATTATCATAGAAAAACTTATACTTGATCCGGTAAGAAAACGTAGGTTTTACTTACTGAGCTAGCGTAGCTCTACCCTTTTTATTTTTTTTTCTTTTACAAAGAATTAAAGTTAGAACCGAAGAAGGATCCAGGCTTGGGGATCTACATAGCAGGCTTGAAAATTTTATAACTGAACTTAGTTTGATCATAAACTTATAATTGTTTTTGAGACATGGATTTGGTTTTGATTATGGATTTAGATGCTCTGAACCAATTTCGGTTTGATTAATTGATGAATAATGTAATTGAATCTTTATTTATATCTTAATTATAATGGATTTTTGCTGATTATGATTATTAGGCTTTGTGTTATCGTAGGCTATATCCCTCGGTAGCATGGCCGTGTTATATCCCGAATTTGGGACATGACATTTTATGGTATTAGAGCAATAGGTTTGATCATGGGTAGATCTTAAAAGTCTAGTAATGAGTAAATAGATATCGTTTAGCTCGATCATGATTGATTGAATTAGAATAGATAAATTTGTTTAGAGTTTCTGTTGCTCATTTAAGGAAGTTAATTAATGTTAGTATTTTTGATAGGTGATGATGAGTGACGATGAGAATGAAGATATGACAAGTTTCGAGGACGAAATTTTTTGTGAGGGTAGAATGTAATCACCTAAAAAATTAATTAAAAAAATTGAGAAAGGAGAGATGAAGACTCCCGATGGGAGTCTTCTTCTCCCTCGCATCCGACTAGGAGTCGGACTCTCAAGGGCGGCCAGAAAAAAAAAACCCTTTGGGAGACCCTATAAATTTCTCCCTTCTCCCAAACGATCCATGACGGCAAGGGGGCTTTCTCCCCTCTTCTTCCTCTCTCTCTCCCAATTGAAGCCGCGGCCCCCTGATTCGTGCTCGCCGGAAATCGAAGAAGAAAAGTCACCGAAGCCAAGGCAAGGCCCCGATTCTTCTTCCTCCCCTTCTTTCCACGACCTTGGGTGCCGCCGGCATTTGCCGGATTTGCCGGAAAAATCCTTTAGATGAATCCCCTATTTTTCTTTCGTTTCTTTGATTTCCCGCCGACCGGACATCGTCACCGGCCATCCCTTTTTCTTCGTCACCCTCGCCCCTGTCGACTGATGCCGCCGTGGGCCTTCCGACCCCAATCGGAGCATGAACCACCAAGCCCCAGCCCTCCCCTGTTTGGCCATGAGAGAAGAAAAGAAAAGAAAGAAAGAAGAGAAGAAGAAGAAAAGAAAAAAAAGGAAAAAGAAGAAGAGAAAAAGAGAAAATATTCTCTCCTCTATCTTTCTCTCTACTCTCTCTCTCTCTTTAACTACACGAATCCTGAGTTGAACCTAAAACGAAATCAAGATGACCGGGGACTACTCTGAAATCCATGCAGTAGGTCGAATCCCAATCCAACTTTTGCTAGAAATTCATAGTATCTGATCACAGTTAACCCACACTGAGTCATCCTAATATGATCCCTGATGATCCTAATCATGATTGCATTCTCTCTCCACTTTCTCTCTCCTCTCTATTTTCTCTCTTTAGAGATTTTGGTACCAAGTCATGCTTTCCTCTTTTAGGGACCCATATTGACTCCGACAAGATCTTGAATTAATTTGGTGCCCGAATGGTCTATCGGATTGATCATCCAATCAATCGTCTCTTTTATTATTATTTAATTTTATTGAATTTGATGAATGAAAAATAATTATGAATGAATATTTAAAATAGGTTATCTGATTCTTTCAAAGAAGTCTAAAGATTTAGGACGATCGAGGTAAGTAGAATCTTACGTTCCTTATTTCAAATTACCATGTCTTTTTATGCAAATGAACTGTTATTATAAATTCATATTTTTTTTATACAATAAGGATCAACATATGAAGTATGAAAATCATGTTTTATTATGATCATTATTTCTATAAATATATTTTATGAAAATAGCATGTTTATGAATGATGAATTAAATGTTTTTCCATCTAAATATATGTATATTTTAAAAAGATATCAAGATTTCAAAGGCTCTCAGATAGCTATGAATGAATCCATATGAGAAGATCGACACCCGCTGTCAGCATCCATAAGAACACAGGCCCTGCCAATGGGTATAAAGTTGGCACATGAAACAAGAATTTGTCGATTAAGAACACTTGACCATAGCACGAATATCTATGAGCAATGTTTTAAAATATGACACAAATACTTGACAAGAATGATTTAAGAATCATGTCTATGAAATTTCATGATTTATGCATGTATGATTGAGTTATGACTTGTTTTATATTACATTCTATGAAATGTTTTATTTGCAATATCCGCTACTTTCTAAATATTACATTATCATGAAAAAACTTATACTTGATACAGTAAGAAAACGTAGGATTTACTAAGCTAGTGTAGCTCGTGCTCTTTTTATTTTTTTTCTTTTACAAAGAATTAAGATTAAAACCGACGAAGGATCCAGGCTTGGGGATCTACGTAGCAGGCTTGAAAATTTTGTAACTGAACTTAGTTTGATCATGAACTTATAATTATTTTTGAGACATGGATTTGGTTTTGATTATGAATTTAGATGCTCTGAACCAATTTTGGTTTGATTAATTGATGAATAATGTAGTTAAATCTTTATTTATATCTTAATTATGATGGATTTTTGCTGATTATGATTGTTAGGCTTTATATTATCGTAGGCTGTATCCCTCGGTAGCATGGCCATATTATATCCCGAATTTGGGGCATAACAATTATTATCTAACCTATGGAGAAAAATGGTTGTTTGCCACTTCGATAAGTAGCTAACTAAAATTTGGTTCTCTTGTTTTAACCCACACTAACATAGTTGGGCGTATGTGAACAGTGACAGAACCATCAATTCAAAAGCCGCCAGAATGGAACAGTATGACCAACTGGCATCATACCAACACAAATAAATGTATGATGCAAGTTTATAGAAACAAAGTGATTATTCAAGAATTCCATCTAAATCAGGTGGGCATTATAAATAAGAGGTCATCAACAAGACATAACAACATAACGCATGAGATAATCAACACAAAGAACTAGCCTTATCCCACCTCTGTAGTTGTTAGAAAACTACAGCTAATATAACAAAATAACTCAAAACATAGACAGAAAACATAAATGATAAACCTGATCCCATTAGTTTGAGTCAGCTTCATGCAGTACATCAGGACACTTTCAGAATACTAAATTTCCATTATGAGCCAAAAAGCAACCATAGGATCTGATAGAACCTGACAAGAATGACATTACCTGGAGTTTTCTACTTAAATGAGATACCACCGTTGGTCAAGCATCAACAGTCATGTGTACCAATATAAACCATATAAACTACAAATTCTTCTACACGAAGAATCTGATAGGAAAGAAACTCAGGATCCTATAGACCAAATATAAGTAAATATGGTAGCTTTTGATATTCTTTTGCCACCACTAAATTCATTAGGGATGCAGGACCACCTAAAGGATTCCCTGCATATAATTGGATGAACCTCAAGGTAAGGAGGAATTAGGATTAAGAGGATCATATTGGTGTCCTCCTGTAGAAAAGAGAGAGAACATATATTTTTGGCAATTATGAAAATTAAAAGGGTAAAAAGATTCTATTTTAGGCATGGTTTGCCATACCAGCCGATACTAGTGCATACCAACCATACCGCACTATACCTATACCAAACTAGTACATAGTACAAGGGGTGTACTGAGCATCGATAATGCCAAATCAGCCCCAATACCAAGCATACCGATACAATAACAGGATGGCACTGGTACAAGGTCCGGCACTAAGACGGCGAACCCATTTTTAGCTTTGTACAGAAAGTATCAAGTCCCAAGTAAAAGAATTTACAGTAGATTAGATGATTGATGATTATCAATAGTGGATTTTTAATCAGAACTCAGGTCATAGGAGATTGATTTCAGTATTAAATGACATTAAACTGATGTAGAGATAAACCTAAAGAAATATAAGTAATAGGTGTCGAATTGTCTCCGAGAGTGATGATAGGCTCTGATGAAGGCTTATGATTAAAGATTCTAGGCAAGGCAGATCTATGTTTGGATTTCTACTAAATAATAAATGCACAACAGCAAGTAAAAAATAATAGAAAACTTCAAATATATATATAGATAATAGCATAAGTTTTAATAGACTGAAGGGAGGGAGGACAAGATTAGAGATGGAAAGCAAAAGTGGAACTAACAATTAACTAATTCGTGTTGACTTAGAACTCCCACCCAAGGTTTTAAATCCTATGACAGGGCTGTCCCGATTTTCCTATGGAACTGGACGCACCGCCGCCCCGTCCCATCCCGATACTTGGAATGGAGGATGTCCCAAGACGTCCTGATCAAGATGCTGCGATGCTAGCGAGATGGCCCTGTCCCGACACATGGGATGACACTCCGTCTGAATGTCCCATGGGACATCCTACTGAGACCTGGATCCTTGTTCCCACCCAATAAATACTAAAGTTGGACCATTGTACACTAGTCCTACTCAAACTAGAAAGCATCGATGCCATATAACAAAAAAAACTATAGTAAAATCTAAAAGTAAACAAATTTCATTTTGCATCTCCATCAACTAGGTTTTCCAAAAACATACTTAATAGACGTTAATAATATAGCTAGGAGACACCTTAACTTTGGGTCCATATGGATATATATATGGATGTACATGTGCGCACGTGTGTGTGCGTGTATGTAGAGAGAGAGAGAGAGAGGCCATATACAGCTGATGGTTATTGGAAGTTTCATGATTAACCGGAAATTACTCAGATTCTTTGGGTGTTTCTCTGAATTTACTGTGGCAGGCTGAAGATGGGGCAAACAGGAAGAAAGAGGAAGAGGGAGAAAGAAAAGAAACAGTTCTAGAAGAAAAAATCAAGGTCAGCTTCAAGTGTTGCAAGTGTCGTACCTCCAAGGCAGTGGCCCTTCCTCCAACCATTCTTGACTCTCGCTAGAGTCATTGAGTTGATTGATGTTCCCCACATGAGCGAGAGTGTGTGTGTGTGTGAGAGAGAGAGAGAGAGAAAGAGAGAGAGAGAGGAAAGATGTTAAGTTTAGCAGTCTTGCTTTTGTGTTATGAGGTGAATGTAATACACTTGGAGGCATGGTAGAGTTGAGCTGATTGATTATTTTGTAAGATTCATAACAAATTCAATTCTTCTGGAGAAACCATCATAGCAGTCTGAGATAACACATTAGCGTGGACGACAATTACATACATATACTTCAAGATTAGTAAACTAAATGCAATGATATAAGGACTTTTTGGAAATTAATTATGGATGCCAAACATAGGTGAGGAAGAGAAAAAACTTGACAACAATGTATCTGCAGGGCTTACCACTGAAGATTGCCCTTTCAAAATTCCAAGCATTGTAGGTGAGGGTTGACCTTTAGGAATAGCTACAGTTACATCATATACAGCTGGGACGAAAGAGCGCATGACATTTACAGCTGAAACAAAACCCTGAAATTTATCAGGAGAAAAATTGTCAATATACCACCTCAAGACTTCAGTTTAAATTATAAGAAAATAAAATTAAGTGCAAACCTTTATGAAACTATTAGAAAGAGATTATGGTGGAATGTTCTGCATTATTTTGTCACTCAAATTTATAACCATAACTATTTAATCTAAAAATTGTGACAGATAGTACAAAGCAAGTTATACATATGGAAGATTTAAAAGAAAAAACTCAAAATGCTGAAGAATTGATCATGTCTAAAGCTGAATCCAATTCTTATTTTTTGCCAATGATGAACACGGTGACCGTCATATCATTCTAACCAAATAGATGAGCTTACATTAACATTTAACATTTACACAATCAGGCAATCATGTTAAACAGCTGGGCATCCATAAATGGTGAACAAGTCTGGCCCCGCCACTGGGTGTGATAACATGTACAATGTATATCATATCATTTTAAGACACTAGGGCTCCTCTAGAGGTACATGCACATTAATACATAGTTGATGTGGAACCTCGAACAATAAAAAAAATAAAGAAAAAAAATTGAAAGGGAAAAACCAAGCCTAGGTTCTGGAATTAATTTTAATCAAAAAATCAAGTCGGTCTTTCTCCATACAGATGAAGCCTTTAAATAGAGATACAAATTGTAACCTAATAGAAATCCAATTGCTGAATCCTAATAAAAGTAAAAGTCCTAAGAAAATAATAATAAGAAAATCTTAAATAAACCCTCCTTCCAAACTAGAATTAGGGTTAGAGTTAGGGTTTCTTAACGATGCTTCCTTCTAAAGTATGTGCGTATTCCTTGATTCCCATCATTCCTTCCTGATCGGAAAGAACTTGACTTTGGCCAGGAATTGAAGTAAACTTCTAAGATGTCTAGATCAATACAACGTAGCTCTTCTTCAAGAATCTAAGTAGCATCTGAGTTTGGATGGCCTTGCCATTTGATCAAAAATTGTCAGAATCCTCCATCAGCAGAAGAAACAATTTTATCCGTGATAATGCGTTCAATTTGATCTGGTAAAGACAATGGAAGTAACGGAAGAATTGGAACTGGCACTAGAGAGGATGGAGTGCAATCCTTGCTATTACCTGCATGCATGGTAGAAGGCTAGAATGTGCCTCGATAAGATAGTAAATCCTCAATATTGAAAATTAGACTAAATTTTAAATCAGAGATTAATTCTATATAATAAATATTAAGCCCAAGTTTATGAAGGATATAAAATGGACCAGTGGCTCAAGCGTGCAACTTTTTGAATGAATATCGGAGATAACGTTCTGGACAAATACGAACCATCACATAGTCATCCTCGTTAAACTCCACATTTCTACGGTGAGCATCAACAGTAAGTTTATATTTCTCAGTACTTATAGCAATCTTTTGCCTAACATCAGTGTGAATGTCATGAATGTGTTTAGCAAAAAAAGTGGAAGATTTAGAAATGCAGTTATTCATGAATAAGGAAATAAGGTTAATGGGTTAATGGGAACTAAAGCCATAAACAATTTCAAAAAAACTCCTACCAGTAGATCGATTTACTAAATTATTATAAATAAATTTTGTTATAGACAATGACAAATCCCACGCTCCAAGCCTATCACCAACCAGACACCGACATAAATTACCAAGACTTCGGTTCACAACCTTTGTTTGACCATCTGCCTGAAAATGAAAAGATGAAGAAAATTTTATAGTAGTCCCAAACAATTTCTAAAGGGTCTTCCAAAAATAACTCACAAATTTGACATCATGGTCAGACACTATAGAAAAGGATAATCCGTAAAGTCTGATAACTCCCCTAAAAAATAACTTAGCAACAAAAGAGCCATCAGAAATCTTTTGACAAGGAATAAAGTATATCATTTTGAAAAATCTGTCAATAACAACTAGGATTGAATCATGTCCCCTAGCGGTCCTAGGTAATCCAAGAATAAAATACATATCAAGGTCTTTCCACAGGAAATGAAAAATCGGTAAAGAAGTATATAAACCAGTGTTTTGCTTTCTAGTCTTAGCTAATTGACATGTACGACACTGAGCGAGGATTCTAGCCACATTCATTTTAAGAGATGGCCAATAGAACCTATCTTCAACCATAGCTATAATCTTATTACACCCAAAACGATCCGCTAAACCTCCTGCATGAAGTTCTCAAATAAAAATATCCTATAGAGATGTCCAAGGTATATAAAAATGATAGCCTTTAAATATATAATCGTTCCTGATCATAAAGTCAACATATTCTTGATGGTTTCCTTAACTAATCTCTTGATAGATGTTAGCAAAATCACGATAATGCTAATAGTCGTCTTTTACTCGCTCAAAATCTACGACCTTGGCATTCATGGATTAGAGGACAATAATTACTCTATTTAGCACATCAACAACCCTATTCTCAATACCAACTTGGTGTTTGAGAATAAAGATATAATACTGGAGAAACTCTACCCACTTGACATGTCTAGCACTAAGTTTCTTCTAAGACTGAATATACATAAGGGACAAGTGATCAAAATATAGGATACTCTTTGAGTAAAAGATAATATCGCCAATATTTAAGAGCCTGAACTACAGCGTAGAACTCTGTCATATGTAGAATATCTTTGCTTAGCGTCATTAAGCTTTTCGCTAAAATAGCCTATAGGATGACCCTCCTGACTAAGACTCCAATTCCAATGCCTGATGCATCACAGGCTACTTCAAAAACTTTTGAAAAATCAAGATAAATCAAGACAAGTGCTTCAGTCATCCTAAACTTTATTTCATTAAAAGCTCTGGTGATAGTAGCTGACCAATGAAACTCCCCTTTCTTCATATAATTTGTGATAGGAGCCATGATGAATAAAGTGCCTATAGAAAGAGGCTAGATCATGAAAGCTACGAACCTCCGAAAGAGATGTTGGTTCAAGCCATTCTCTAATGACTTTCACCTTCTCAGGGTCAGCCATGATACCCTAGGAAGATACAACATATCCAAAAAATAATACTTGGTCCTAGAGGAATGAACACTTTGTAAGATTTATATACAACTTGGCGGATCTAAGAGCAAGAAAGACCTCCCTAAGATGACTTAGGTGCTCTTTCCTAGAACTACTATAGATTAGGATATCATCAAAATATACGACTAAAAATTTACCAATGAAGTATCTCAACAATTCCGTCATAAATCGCAAAAATGTACTATAAGCATTAGATAATCCAAATGACATAACTAATCATTCATAAAGACTATTCTAGGTTTTAAAAGTAATTTTCCACTCATCTCCAGGTCGGATTCTAATTTGGTGATGCACATTATGCAAATCAAATTTAGAATAGATTATAGAGCCAGCTAATTGGTCAAGCATGTCCTCAAGCCTAGGAATGGAAACCTATACTTGATAGTGATCCTATTGATGGTCCTACTCTCTACACATCCTTCATGTACCATCTTTCTTTTGTGTCAAAAAGACTAATATAGCACAAGGATCAAGGCTAGGTCGAATGTGATCTGCTGGGGATAAACCCCGCTCCCGTCGAAATCCAGTCAGATGTTTAGCCTAATATAACTGGTAATCACGGAAGAGCTTCGATCAAAAATTATTCCTCCAACGGCCGAACCCCTCTCGGACTCCTCTAGCGGTCGAACCCCTTCCAGACTTCTCCTTCAGTCGGATTCCTTCAGAAGCCGAACCCCTTTCGGACTTCTCCTTCAGTCGGATTCCTCCAGGACTCTTTCTTCAATTGAATTCCTCCAAGAGTCGAACTCCTTCCGGACTTCTCCTTCAGTCAAATTCTCCAGCAACCAAACTCCTTCCGAACTTCTTTAGTCAGATTCCTCCAGGAGCCGAACTCCTTCCGAATTTCTCCAGCAGTCGGATTCCTCCATGACTTCTCTTTCAGTCGGATTCCTCCAGGAGCCAAACTCTTTCCAAATTTCTTCTTCAGTTGGATTCCTCCAGGACTTCTCCTTCAGTCGGATTCCTCCAGGAGCCGAACTTCTTTCAGACTTTTTCTTCAGTCAGATTCCTCCAAGAGCCGAACTCCTTCTAGACTTCTCCAGGCGAACTTCTCCACCAGTCGAACTCCTTCTGAACTTCTCCATCGGTCGGACTCCATCCAGATTCTTCCAGCGGATTACTTCCAGATTTCTAGTATTCCTCCCGAATGATTTTCTCTAGCCATATTCTCTTTAGGAGTCTGAACTTCTCTGGCTTTGACATATGTCAAAGCTCTTCAACCAACGCCTACTTCTTCCAAACTTCGACTATTAAATCTCAACGAACGGACGACACCTCTCTCCGTAATAAATTCCACGCGGCCCCGAGTGGCTCACTACCGGATGGTTACGATAATAAATTCCACGTGGCTCCGAGCGGCTCACTACTGGATGGTTACGATAATAAATTCCACGTGGCTCCGAGCGGCCCACTATCGGATGGTTACGGCTATACAAGCTCCGTCTATAAAAGGGATCCTCCAGATACATTTTCTCTAAGCTCTCTTCTCCTTCCCAAAATTCTGCTGAATTCTTGCCTGAGCACTCCATTTCTATTGGCCAGAAGAGCTAACTTGACCGTCGGAGGATCCTGCCGGAGCCACCACCACCGACTCCAGACGGAACTTTATTTTGCAGGTCATCGATGGCAACCTTTTCTTCTCCAACTCTAGCTCGATCCGACGTCAATCAGATTCTGCACTAATATGACCTTTCTATAACAAGCCATTTATTTGCCTTCTCATTTTCTCACGCTCCTTAGGGTTCAACATATAATATGGAAGATTAGGTATCTGGGATCCTGGAACTAAATCAATAGCATGTTGAATGTCTCGCAAGAAAAGGCCATCTGATATATCTTTTTGGGTCACATCCTAAATTCTTCTAGGAACAATTCAATCTTAGAAGATGGGTTATCTTGAAAGTTTGAGGTTAACCGAATTTCACCTTTAGGAATGACCGCCCACATAATTCCAAATTTCGAACTCTCTTCTTCAAATTCTTTATGAGTTAAAATATGACAGTTTTTCTGATTAGGAAGTTGAGAAAAACTCGTCTTTTAAATTTTGGGACACGCTAGGTTTGGCAAGATTTAACATAATTTTCTTATCATTATACATAAAAACTTAAGTATTTTCTCTATCAAAATTATGAGCATTTACATCATAAATCCAAAACCGACCTAACAAAACACTAGCTACCTCCATAGATAACACATCACACATAATTTTAATAGAGTAAGCTTCATCTGAATTGGCACTAGGCAGCATTCATTAATAGGAAGAAATGTTTTATCCATCCAAGCAACTCGATAAAGATGAGGATGGGGTTGAGATTTCAGCTTTAATCGATTAACGGCGGATTTAAATACAAATTCATAGAGCTACCACCATTAATGACAAGTTTACAGACCTTATCACTACATTAGGCGTATGTATAAAAAATACTAGTATGTTTCCATATCTCAGAGTCTGCAAGAGTGGTGACTATACATCGCATGATGTTAATATGACCTACTGATTCCTCACATTCTTCCTCATTCTCTTCCTCTCAATTAGCAGGTTCTAGGGAGTTAAAGTCTTCTAGTGCATTTTCAGGTAACATTTTCTTACATTCTGATTCCATGGTCAGAGTACGGCATGGACATCGAGCAGCCATATGACCCTTTCCATGACAATAATGACACTATATTTGAAGAACTGACTGATTGAGATATCCTCGGAACGGATTCTCGGATCCTAGTGTCCATGGGATTCAATCCCGGACGAGAAGGTGCTATTTATGACACTCCTTGTGCGACTAACAAGGATAGACCTAGATTGCCCAGATTCGTTAGAAAAAGCTCTTCTCCTTTGAGATAAAGTTCTACGAAATTTTTCAATTTCTAAGACTTTATGATAGACCTCTCCTACAGAATCTGATGAATACAAAAAGACCTCTCTTCAAATCGATTCGTAAACTGCTAATAAATTTAGAAATCATTTTCCATGACTCCTCAGAGATATCGCACCTTAACTATAGATCCTCAAAGCAAGTCATATAGTCAGTGATGCTACTGTTTCCTTGCCTAAGAGTATACCATTGGTCTATTAACTGATTTTTATAATAAATAGGAACATTTATCGTGCAACTTAAACATCATTTCCTCCTAAAGTTCTATAGGTGGGTGTTCTATCCGCTCTAAGTCCCTTTGGACTGTTTGCCAATATCGTTTGACAAAATCTACTAGCTTCATTTTTGTAAAATGGATGTTAGTGGCATCCGACATATAATACCACTCAAAATAAGCCTTTAAGTCCTATAACCAATCATGGAACGCCTCTGGATCTAATTTACCATCATAAGAGACGACTTCAACCTTAATCCCTTTAAGTGGTTCTTCAAAATCCTTATATCTATTTGGATATCCTCTAAATTATTATTCTTGAGGTCTAAAGTATCCAAAGCCTCGTACATATCTAGTAGACTGCCTAAGATACCTAGATGCAGAATTCGGTGACTCTACTTATTCTTTATAGTCCTCTCGATCATACTCATCTTCCCTATGATAATGAGAACCCTCAAAATTATTCGTGGAATGATGGATAATCGATGGGACTGTTGTGTAGATTGGGAATATCTGAAAAGACTGACTAGTGTGCATGACATGACTCTGGCCTCCAGTAGGTTTAAAAGTTCGTGCCATGTCTACGTGGTTATTTATTTGGTTAGCATGAAGCTCACTAATCTCAATGTGAAGTTGGTCTAATGACTAGCATATTTGATTTAAGGTTTCTTAAAAGGCTATTTGGATAATTTTAACAGATTCAAGTTTTTTTTCATAGTAGCATGCTTTTAGATTACCAATAGTCATAATAGCAAGATTGGATTTTAATATTAGGCTAAATACTATATGTACTAAGAATTCTAGCTATGTTGCTCACAATAAAATTGTAAGGTATGTAATGTCAATGTGTCTAGTGTATGCAATAGCAAAAATATGTGGAGAAAATATGATAAAAGATAAAAATAAGGGCCTAAATGATAATATAAATTACCCAATGATTTAAAAATCCAAATTTTAATGAGGATCGTACCTTTCACAAGATAGAACTAAATACCTCCTAATGGTGCTTGTAGGTTGAAGACAAGAAAGACCCACAAGAGCTTCCAAAGCTTTTTTTTTTTGTGGACCGCGTCTACAGTCCTGGTCTGTGGACCGTGCGGTCGATGGACTACTCGGCTCACACATGGTCTATGGACCACGGCTGTGGACCCTACGCCTGTGGACCACGATGGCCTCCTTTCTCCGATGGACTCCGACGACCTACAATCGAAGGGGAGAAGGGCTCTATGCCTCCAGCGAGGGCTCGATTGGAGGCTTGCGGTCGGTCGACAACAGGAAGAGAGAGGAGCGATCGAGAAAGAACAGAGAAGATTGGGAAGGTGGTGTTGAGGATGGGGGACGTGTTTGGAGCAGCGTTTTCGGAATCGACCCGAATCGGACGGTTCGGGGCGTTTCGAACCGAACCGGCGCCAAATCGGCCCGGTTCGACAGTGAAAATCGACATAGAAAAAAAATTAAAAAAAAATAGGGAACCGTCCGGTTCGGGCCCAAATCGGGCGGTACGGACCTAAATCGGTCGGTTTGGCCCTATTTCGGACCGAACCGAACAGTTCGATGCTCATTTAAAGGAAAGAGGAAAGAGGAAGCCTTCGGCTTCCTCTCCTTATTTTTAGGTTCGTCTCGAACTTTTACTTGCCCTTCCACTCCAAAAACACCAGGAAAACAAAGGAGGAAGATTAATTAGAGGTAAGTAACTCATCCTAGCTCTCTCCCTTCTCCTCTTTTTTTTTAAAAAAAATCATGAAAAATGAAAAAACAAGAAGAAACTATGTCAAAATTTTATTTTTTGTATAATTTTAATATATGATTTTATATTGAAAAAAAAATTAATTAATTTAAGCATATTAAGATCCAATGATATATGATTTATGTATTTTAGATTCGCATCACATACGATTAACATTATTTCCAAATTTCGAGAGGTACAAATATTAATTAATATCACTGAATAATAATTTAAATTTTTTTCAAAAAAAATTATTAAATATTTTTTCTTGAAAAACAATAAAAAGCAATCAAAAAAATTGGCGTGCTAGTTTGATCGACATGCTACCTGTACCGTGTGTCGGTACAGTTCGATATCGATACCATACCGTACCAGCCGGCGACAGGCACGATCACCGATGCCGGTACCAAAAACCTTGGTTTGGAGCCTCCCACTTAATTGAGACTCCTGAGGGAGGTCGGAAGGGAGGGCAGAAGCCGGTGACGACGAGAAGGAAGAAGACGGTGAGAGGTGAGGCGTCGGTGAAGGAGACGGCAATGATGGCAAGTGTGGTGGAGAAGATGGGCCCAACGAGACCACCGATGAAGTCCGATCCTGGCACCTAGGGTCTCCACGAGAGCTGCGGCGATGGCAGTGTGATGGTAGAGGAAGAGGCAATAGTGGGCTACGACACGATAAAGAGAGGAAAATACCGTGGAATCGGGAAGATGGCAGGGAGTTGCAATGGACTGAGAAGAGAAGGCTCTGATACCAAATTGATGTGGAACCTCGAATAATAAAAAAAGAGAAAAAATTGAAAGGAAAAAAATCAAGCCTGGGTTCTGAAATTAATTTTAATCAATCAATCAAGTCTGTCTTTCTCCATATAGGTGGAGCCTTTAAATAGAGATACAAATTATAACATAACAGAAATCCAATTGCTAAATCCTAATAAAAGTAAAAGTCCTAAGAAAATAATAATAAGAAAATCCTAAATAAACCCTCCTTCCAAAATAGAATTAGGGTTAAGGTTAGGGTTTCTTAACGACGCTTCCTTCTAAAGTATGTGTGTATTCCTTAATACCCATCAGTAGTCCAAAATTTTTGTCCAGGAGAAATAACTACCAAGTGAGGTACTTCATAAAGATGTCAACTACTAGTTAAAGATCGCTTTTTTTTTTAATGAATGTAGCAATGTTCTGCTTAATGATCAAATGCCTGAGCTAATGTTAATAATGCCCTACGACATTACATGAAAGTGTTGACCTGAACATGCTCCTGTTTCAAGACATCTCATTGTATCATATGTATTCACTTCATTTCAAAAATAAGTTCTATTTTCTCCTTTTTTTTTCTCGAACATGGCATAAGGACTAGTTTTATTTTCATTACTTATAATATACATGAATCACCATACATCAATATTTATATACAACATTTTAAAATGTGATGTTTGACACCCCTATCCATCTCCCCATGCATCACCCACATCCAAGTCAACCATATAATTGAGTTCCGAATCATTCAGCAGATCAAATTAAGATATAATTAGATAAGCCTCTTGAAAGAGCCATACAATTAATTTAAGGCAAGGTATATAAAACAACTTGGGCAAGTCATCAAGCAATTTGAAGTTTCTTAAACAAGCAGATAAACTTAGCAGAAGAAAAGAGGAAGCAAGAAACAATATGCCTAACTAGAAAACCTTTTTAAACAAAGGAGCAAAGTTGTGGTATTTTTAACCTTGGTACGAGGTATTAGAACATTTCTCGGGGTAGGCAAACCCTGCGAAGCAGCATATTCTTGTGCTGCTAAGAGCTTTGCTGGAGTAAAGCGAGTACCCTCAACAAAAAGAGCCAGCCAAAATGGCCTGGGGAAGTCCCTAAACCGTTGCAGACCTAACTGCAAGATACAATCATGTATACAAAATCAAGAAAAAAAAGGGAAAAAAAGAACAACACGGAGACTGAGGCACAGACTTGGACTCATCGGCAAGTAAATAATACCTTTAGCGTGCTCTCATCCTTGGCCCAGCTTCTTTCCAAGAAGAGATATTCAGCAAACCACATTGACCAACCAATAACCTGCGCTCAAGTGATCCCATATCCAGGTTATGAGAACCAGCAAATAGAGATTACATCTCATAAACTAAATACAGGCTCATATTAAAATATGAATGAATTAAGGGTCAGATCATAAAAATGGTGGGCAGAGCAACCATGGCCAAACAGCTTGTAAAGAAGCAAGGTAACATGAACAAAGAACAATCATCCCTATGTAACAAATCGGTAAAGATAACTGCTTGCACTTAAACATGCTTAAATTTGACATACAATGAAGAATGAACAAGACCAGTATGAATTGGGGGAGGGTGGAGGTTGGGTTAAAAGAAGGTTAACCGATGATCACAAATCTGGCAGACAAAGCAGAATCAGAATGTACCTTAAAAATTATTTAACTATATGGTTTTACCAAAACAAGACAATTATGAGAAGAATAAACTGGACTGCATTTTGAAGTGGCAAGAAATTAGATTGATCTTGAAAACAGTCTGCCACTTCAGATAATTTGATAATGTGAACTTAGAGCCCTTTTTCACCCATCAAATATAATTGAATCTAGTTAGCTATTGAACACATCAGTTCTTCTGTCATACCTAGTGAATGCGTCATGTAATACATCATCGGATTATACAAATTCTTTTAACCTGCTAGAACTTGGGAAATACTTTTTTTGTGACCATCCCAATGATGTCATCAACTTCTGAGAATAATCAGTTGTCATTTGCTCCTATCAATCTGAATTGGTTCTAGTTGAAAGGTTGTACACAAAACTAGCTATCAGCGGTTGATAATAAATTCCAACACACAGGACCTCTTGCTCCAACTGCTCACTTCCTAATCATGTTCCCATTTCTACAGCCACCAGGGTGCTGAATCACACGTATACCATAGTTCACAAGCTTAAACCCTTATAGACAAATCATAAAAGCTTTTGAACCATGTATCATAATACTGTTTCTAGTATAGCCTAAATCCCTTGTATCTCAAGTACAAGAAAAAACCTCAACTGACTGAGAAAGGAGGGGTGATGGTGTTGAAGATGTCTGCACAGCCCTCAAAATATATGTTTCAAATTTTTCCATATCTATAAACTGCAGCATCAAAGATCTGAAGAGTAAGACTATTTCCTACCATGGGTATTACAAAAGAAAAAACCTCAATCTTCCCTAGCCACCTCTACAACATTCTTCTCCTAAACCTTCACAGCATCTAGCGGGCAAACCGGCAAAAAATAAACAAACTCCATGCCAAGCCCATCCAGTACAACTCACTCACCAGAATGAAATTAAAATTACAAAACCAGTATCATGACCAGGGGAAGAGAGACTATGGTCAAAGAAATGAACGAGAACCTGGTGGCTGGATGGAAGGGCTATAATATTACATGCCTTGGTTGAGCAAGCCACAACTTCTTGCACAAATACATTGAGAGTATCAAGCATGCTACTAGGATAATTCTGGATACCTAGATGCAATGATATTTATTCTTAAATTCCCTAAGTTTCCTAGGTAGGATTTATATGAAGAGAATATTAACAATCCCAGTAGGGGGATGGAGAATAAACCATAACTCCCTTACCAAGAAATGACATAATTAATTAGCATTTGTATGTGAATATTGCCCATTTTCAACGGTTGATACAAGATTCTTAATTGGCAAACATTTCATATTTAAATCTAATTTATTCTCCAGCGAAAAGATCCACAGGAGTGTGTATGTCACTCCTGAACCTGGGACAAGATTTTTTTTCTTCAATATTCAAGGGGCAAATCCCCTAGACCCATCACGCTTCACTGTTCTTTGCAGACCTCAGACCTTGCACATCCTATCCAAGCCTGACATAATCGTTGGACCACTCAGTCCATGGAGGCAACTAATTGACATCCACCAAACAGGATACCAAACTCACTACAAAGCAAAGTCACTTAAGAATATAGGGCACTCATGATGTTGTTGATTTGATCATGAAACAAAGGTTTAACCATGGGAAGGCATAATCAAGATCAGAACAAAAGAGTCAATCTTTTGTATCATCAACTTCCACAGCCTCTCAGGTCATGAAAAGGTTATGTCGTAAATTATATAAAGATATAATGTAATGCATGAGGGCCTTTATTGCCACCAAAAACAAAGAGTCAACTTTCTGAACCACTTCAAAGGAAGAGTGTATCAGAAAATCACTTTAAGGACTCCTCTCAGCTCTACCTCATCTGCATTAGACAGTGTATCATTATCAAATCCCAAATAAAGAGTTGAATAGCAATAGGACTTCCCTGTGACTCCCCTGAGAAGGTAACACTAGCAGCATTAGCACCGAGTTATAGGCTGCCAATCAGCTTAACAATCCCAACATGCTATCAGTTGAGCCAGCATACGACAGCTTGTATATGGAGACCCAGCATTTGACAGATCATTACTACATGCCCCCTAACAGAGTTGAACTTTTGTGATACTTGAAGGAGGCCATGCCTTCACAACAAATAGCCATACTAAGTTCTGTGAAAGCATCATGTGAGAATTATTGCAAAAATATCCTAGAATGCCAATGAAGGTTATACTGTAGACCCCATTAACTATTAAATTACTTCAATTACCTCTCCTAGAAATTCCTCATTCATCATCTCCATCTTAAGAAGTACCATCTTCATTGGTTCAGATGCAAGCATCTTGTCATATAGCTTCAAAAACATAATTTTTCCAACAACTTCAAACCTATATCCATCGTTTGTTCTTTTGTCATCGTAATATAAGCTCCTCTTGAAGTGCATTGCTTCTTCCTAAACTCAGTAAGGGGGATTTTAACCTTCATGATAATAATTTTATCTCCACCACGGTAACATGTTTATTTTGATTTCCAGGAAGGATATTCTAGAGCACCAATTAAGCAGCAGTATTATTGGGCAATCGCTACCAAGTCAATATAATGTTCATGCTCCTAGGAAACCTTTTTAATTCTGAAAGGAGGCCAACTGAACAAGAGGTCTTAATAAAGAAGCAATGATGACTAACCAAGATGAGTCTCAGACATCATGCCTGTCATGAAAACCAAGATTATCATTCCTTATTATGGATATAAGAAACATATTCAATGTGGATAGATGCTCAAGTTTCATGTTATCTATTCTACTGTACAACTCAAAATAAAGAATGAACTGTTGGTGAACCTCCACTTTCATGCCTCTCCTTCACATGCATCACATGTATCATATCCAGTCTATTGTACGACCCAAACTCCAGGAAGAACATCAATGAAGATTCACATATTCATGTCTTTCCATTGTGTGCATTACATGCGCTGTACTCTACTTCTAGTATACTTTATTAGAATATATAGAAATCGAAGGACAAATAAGCTTGAGATGTGACATGAGAATATTACAATCCAACAATTGTGCTTTTCCTCATAAGTGTGTGATTATTTTAGAGTACTCCACACAAGTATCAAGAATTTGCACCAAGTATCTACATACAAGATTGTTCAATATGTCAATTTTCTCCAAGTATCTTCCTTCTCTTCGACTGCTATGGAAACTAACTTCAAAAAGCAAGCTTGTAGAAAGAATAGCATCCCCATATTTCTTATTGACCTATGGACTCATTTGATTGCTAAGTCGCATATAAAAGAGAGAGTTTTAAAAAAATGTTGCTCAATAAATTTTTGATTTTTGATCATATTTATACATAGCATGCATAGAGAACACAGTTTAGAATCTTGTCTGAAGTATACTAACATTTTTTTAAATTTTATCTTTTCATCTGGTGAACAAACATGAGTGCACCATGGATATCTACCAATTTCCATTATAAATACATGATTGTTAGTCAAACCAACACGATTTCATCCAGAATATACATACGCTATGGCTGGAATTGATTAAGCCTTGACACGTTATCATATACTATCGAGTAACACACATCTTTTAATGTACCTATGTTTAAGTAATTGCAATTATTTTAGCATATCACCATTTATTACTTCATGAAAAAGTCGATTCCCAATCTAGAACACAATGATAGGTCAATTTTAAAAGTTATACAAATTGTGCTAAAGAAAATGCCTTGTACATTCCTAACTTTTCCTTTTTATATATCATTTACTGTACTTCTCATCTTCTATTTAATGAACTTTTATCCCAGTGATTTGGCTTGTTTGGATGAAACCCTCCCAAAAATCGAAAATCATCCAAAACATGTTGGTCTCAAAATTGGGCCAGCATCTCATGTAAATGTAAAAATCCAAATCTTATTTAAGAATACAATGGCAGCTTGTGCCTGACAATTTCGTCCAGTAGTAAAGAGACAAAGCTTCCCTATTTCGTTGCATTTGAATCTCATAGCATGCAGGTTCAAGTTTGCTGTCTCGGTAAGCATGTTGATTGTTGAACAAACTTCTAATATAAAGAAAGGAGTGATAGATACCTGATCAACTACTGATGAACTAACACTTTCCACTGATAAAGATTTTGACCAAACCAGGCATATAACAAGAGAATCCCAATGAACTAAACCTAAACCAATATGGCAACACAACATTCCAAAAAGGCAAAATGGGCATCATTGGCCCATTCCAAGTGCCAAAATCAAATGTAATCAAAACATACAAATAAGGATGAAAATAGGCCATCCTGCAAGCATTTTTTCTTACATTTATCAGGCCAGGTACTTGGGATGACCTTTTGTAAATTTTCAAAATTTTGGCCCAGGCCCAGCCAATTTGCAACCCTATAAACAAACCAGTGACAAATAGTGCACATATATATATAGACAAGTAATATGCCAATTTGCAACCCTATAAACAAACCAGCAACAGATAACACATATATATAGACAAGTAATGTAACTCCATCATGCAATTCCATAAAATCTCTTGCATGTATTCCTTAATGGTTAACACAACTAAATTAATCATTTTGATTTTTATGTAACAAATATGTACATTTAAATTTTATATTTTACAGCATTTAAATTTCACTTTATTAAACTTTATAATAAATATAAAAAAATTAAGAAATTTAATATCTTCTACTTCTTTGGTTCCATGAGGGTTCATTCCAACTACATCCTTGCAAATGAAAGCAATATGTTCAGTAGGCAATCATAAGTTTATCATATTTGTTGCAAGCAAACTGGAGCAATATAAATCATATCAATAAACATCTTAAGATATTCAATGATTTTAAAAAACTAGTACTTTAGCATGTTGCATGTTTAGAGGACAATAGTGATTTATGAAAAATCTGACTTGGTTTGGAGGGATAAATTTTGAACTGGGATAAAGTAAGAAAAGAGGGACAGACTAGCATGAAAAAGTTACTTAGAGAAGTTCTAAGAGAGGAAAAAAGACAACCTAAACTGTCCCAACCCAAATTTGAAATCAATATGATTCTTATCTAATAACAAATGCATGTATCATTCCCAATTTACACATGGTCAAAATCGACATAATATAATTTTTCAGCAATAAGTATTTTCCAATTTGAAAAATTTGATAAATCATAGATCTATGCTCACTCTTTTTAACATACTATAGATTAATAGCTGTTGAAGAAATGTACTTAAATATAAAATGCACTGAACTAAAGTGCTTAGAGTTACAAATAAAAAACAAAGGAAAACAGGTTTCATTGTTTTTAGATCCATTTTGCAAAGCCCACATGAAACTTGACTTTATTCTGATATTTAAAGACACCCATAAAATTTCTGCAAGGGCCAATGGCAACGACCAACCTAGGATAGCATGCAGGAAGAAGGTACATTGTGGAGAGATAGAGAGGCATGAGACTTGGAACAGACTGGAGAGGCATGAGACTTGGAACAGATGGAGAGACATAAGATGTCATATGATCAGCTAAAGCTTCTTTTTAATAGCTAATAGGTGTAAGGAGGCTCCAATAAGAGAGAAGAGAGACTGCAGGAAGATTTTCAACACAGCGAACAAGACAGATAAACATTTTCACAGGGGAAAGAAAATGATGGATTAAAAAAATGATGTGAGTGTGTGTGTACATATCTACATATATCTATACATATATATCTGCAGAGATATATATATACACACGTGTGTGTGTGTGTGTGTGTGTGTGTGTGTGTACACACACACACATACATATGCTCAAATGGATTGGGAAATCAGTCCACCCACCTTCAAAATCAATGATAGGCTATCTAGATTCAAAATCTAAGCTGTTGAACATAATCTACACTATAAAAGAGGCCTAGAAACCAAAATTCATATATTTTGCTAGTCTATAACCTATACATCAAGTTGGTACTAAAATAAACAGTATAAATTACAGTAATGCAATAAAATACATGATAGGGAATATAAATTGAAAATCCACTTTATGGATCATGATCTACATACCTTGAAATATGGGCAAAATTAAATTCACTAGGTTTTGATGATTAGATCATAATATGGTTTTGAAGGTGGCTAGATCAATTTTTCACTATATGTACGTATATGTATATGTATGTTTATACGTATCTATACATACATACATGTATGTATCTATACATACATGTAATACATACATACATGTATGTATGTATGTATGTGTGTGTGTTATGGGGAGAATTAACCACCCAACCTCGACCTCCCTTATCTCAGATTATGACCAAACACTAAGCTCAGACCCAACGCCGAGGAGTCGAAGGAAGACCATATCAATGCCGACAAACCTCTTCAGATGTCAGGAAGGGAAGATGGACCACTTCTCCCACCAAAATGATTCCCTGACATCCACTACAACCCGACCCCGAGTCCGAGATCATGCCGATGATATGAGACAAACCCTAGACCATCAGACCGTTAAAGAAGGAAAGATTGACCCAATGAAATCTCCCAGAATCTCAGGCGGTTTCCTTTAATCACGGGCACATGAACTAAAATCACATAGTTAACACCTGTAACCCACATCCCATGATCCTTGCGATCGCAGACACTGATTCTCCGCTTCCATCACCAAATTTGGAGATAATGACTACTCCCCTCTATATAAAGGGGGTACATTGGACTCTCAAGTAAATTCTTCTCCAAGAGAACAAGCACTCACTCTCTCTCATTATCTTTCCTCTGCTATTTTCAAACTTCCACTAATTTAAGCATCGAAGGGTCCCCCTGGTGAGTGTGAGCTTCCTTTTCAGGTTTCCCAAGGAGAACCCATCCTCAGATCATCGCCGAACTCCAGGTCGGTAGGAGACCGACTTTATCCACCTTAGTTCATAGTCTTACAGCAACAATATGTATAGATATGTGTGTGTCTATAGATTCATACATATATAAGTAGCATATACAGATATACATATACATACAAATTTGTGTTTGTGTTTGTGTATATGCATATGAGACTATGGCATGAGAGAGGAAAGTGAATAATTTAAAACAAATCTTGTAGGCATTTGGTAGCTTATGGTTGGCAGACCAATGATATACCAAACATCGAAAGTGAGTAATCTATACATAAAAAAGATGGTGGATAAAACATTTGAGGATGGCAAAATAACAATCAAGGAAAAAGAGGGAGGCCAGTTGCACCAACATGAAAACAGAAATTCATAGCATATTTTTATTAGAAAAATGAGATATTAAGAATATTAAAAAAACATATTTGAGTGAAAAAAGCTCATAAATAAAACATGGTTTGCTAGGAAACATTAGGAAGATGCACGCACGTATGTGCAAGCATGCTTGTGTGCATGCATGCGTGTGTGAGAGAGAGAGAGAGAGAGAGAGAGATTCTGAATGGGAACCATTGGAACTCCCTTCTCAGGGAAGAAATTAATTAGATGCCTGGTTGGTTTGAATATATATGAAGGTGATTTATTATGGGAGATGGATTGCAAGTCCAAAGCATTCAGAGCCCAGTTCCCTAAACAAAAGATATATTCATCAGCAGAATCCCTTGATTAATCTGATCAGATTCACAAGAGACACGAGCTAGGCAGTTAATCAAGTGCAGACGAAAGAGATTATTCATAGAAAAAAGATAACATTATAGGAAACTTGTTATTATTTGAGCCTAAGTATTTTAAAACAAGAGTTGACTAATTGGATATCCCTAAAATATTTCTAAAATTCAAATTTTCTTTTTTATAATATAGTACAGACTATATACAATATATTGGTGCATTATAAACACATAAATGTTCCGCTGCATAAATAGCAAAATAGTTCTCCACTCTGCAGGAAAATCTAATGTGCAAAACATAAAAACTAGAATACTAAATGAACAAAGCAATTATATCATAATTGAAATGAATCATCTTTTCCAATCAACAAACCTTTAATTTTAAAAGAAAATAATGGTGGTTGTACCAGAAGAAAAAGAATAACGGTCTGTGCCATAAAAGACTTACTGGCAGGAATTTTGATGTTTTTTTCATGACAGCTATCGTGCTACCAAGGCAACCTGAGCGCTGGGGTAGGCAAATCGAAATATCAGGTAAGTAAAGAAAATAAGCATGAGTCAACTACATTCAGAACATAAGCAATGCTCATTTCCAGTATGCACCTGAGCTAAAATCCATCCAACAAGCCAGTCAATGTCACTTCTATGATTGCAAATGACCAGTGCATGTTCTTTACCTATAAAAGTCTCCATATAAGCTAAAATTGCAAACTGAATATGTTCAAAGGTCAGCTTGATTAACAATATCCCTCCACATCAAATCACATTTAATTTGCAAGACCAAAGTTGAAAATTTCCGTCCTTACCGAGTGATGCATATGTTTCAGAATCAGCATATAACTGTACCTGCAACCAGGAGCAGCAGCATATTAATATTCAAACTCTTGGTGAAATATATAGTATCAACAGACATCTTGTCAACTTCCAAAATCTTTTAAAACATTTTCTAAGTTGAATAATCAACTATACACAATTTGGAGCATGTAATTCTGGTGATGGAAACAAGAACCCGAATATTAATAATAGTGCTGCCCGTGTTAGACACTGCATATCAACCAAATCAAGATATGGTGGTAAATCGGTGGTTTGCAGGGATAGTTACTGGGCCATACAGAAAATCTATCGATCTATGGAGATCAAATAGGGCATACAATTAATAAGTTCCACAATAGCTAAAGCAGGAAGTAATACAACGGCTACTTTTTCTTTACTTAGAGATTTACCTTAACGCCTGCCCACCAATCAAGAAGCCAAACAAGCTGGAGCCACAACAATTCAGCCACAACTCTGTTGATCTTCCTATAGAGATTCTTTGAGAAAGGCCTTATCATAACAAAACAAGTAGCCTGTAACAAAACAAAAATAGAAAATTTAATATGCCAGGAAAATGCCTAACAGATCCGATCATTCCTAAAATTACACAAGAGTAGATCGATATTAGGCCATGAATCAAAAAATAAAAATCAAAATCATAACTTCATCAAACACTAAGGTACTAAGATAACAGCTCAGTAAAATACTGATTCAAGAATCAAAAATGGGAAACAAAAAGAGAAAATATAACCAGAAAATGGCAAATCCGAGCACAAAAATTAGGCATCCAAATGCTGACAATCAAAACCTAACAATAGGAACAGCTGACATCGAAAAATAATTACAAATTCGAAGTATCCATGGATCCAAGAAATCACCAAGTTCCCTAGAACCTCAAATAGCAAGCAATCATGAACATAGAACCAACAAAACGAGGTCAAACAATCAAATCCACGATCTAATACAGAATGGGCCTTCTTTTCCCACTAAAATTGCTCCATCTCCTACCTGAATTAGGTTTACGACCAAACCCGATAGGAGGAAGAGAAGGCCGATAGGAACCACCACCAACGCCGCCACGATCGCCATGGCAGAGAGAGAGAGGAAAAGGAGGAGAAAGAGCGATTTTGTTGAGAGAAAATCAGAAGAAAATCAGAAGATGGACGAAAACGGAGAAGAATTTGGGTTTTTTTTCTTTCCTATTTCGCGAAGGGCATGTTATCGAGATTCGGGAGGCTCTCAGCGCTCTGCGCCCGCTACCAACGCGGTCGCCGCTCGGAAGCAAAACACGCCATTTATGATGGCCGAATAGGGCCGCTGGAGATTTATGAGACAACGGAAAAGGAGGCGACCCTTTTTGGGGAAGAGGTCTTGTGTACAGTGGCTCGCGGAGCACAGTTGTTGCTTCCGTTTCGACTTATCGGGAGTCGGGATCCTCTCACCTCCCATCCATGCGCCCGCTTTCAGGCCCGGCATAGCGTGGGAGGATCGTGTGACCGTGCGGTCAGTGGAATGACAATTAAACCGAAGGGGGAGGACGACGATGAGGTAGCTTTCAAATCATATTGGTAGTTGGGAATATAGGCAGAACTACCTGCCTACCCTTGAAGTAGGATTGCATTAATATTCTGAAACTCTAGCACCTGCTTTGCTGGTTGGTTGTTGGAGGATGGGCAATTCGATAGATAGTTTCATCCCTACGAGCCAACAAAATTAATTGAAGGCTAGTGCCAGAGACATGGAATGATCAAAGTTTTAAAAAATATACTTAACTTCTATATTTTTATAAAAAATATAATTTACTTTTGTTAGGAAGAGGATATGCAAAGAGCATCACGAACAGGTGACAATTATAGCCTAGTTAAAAGCTCAGGCTCATCGAAAAAGACCAAGCAATTTGTTTAAATAAATAGAAGGGAAAAATGCATCTTTGTATCATAAACTTTTAGGTGTTGGTGGAGTTTAAGCAGCAGCAATTTGGTTAATAATTAAAAAAAAAAAACATATAGAATCAGAAAATTAAATAGATGGAGCTCAATGCCTGAAGTGTCGAGTGACCGCACATGACTTATAAATGAGCTGACATGGCAAATTAAAGAGTAAAATATTGCTAGCTTTTGAATTAAACTATTAACATGGCACCGTGTGGATTATAGCTAATGTTAGTAAAGTTGCAATGCGGGAGGTTTTTTTGGTCCTTTTGTAGTTCTTGCCTAGGATTTTAAGAGGAAAGCAAGAAATGCAGATCGAGCGAGGATTGCAGAGGAGAAGCATATTATTCTAGGTATGGAAAGAAAATTACATTCTTTATTACAATTTTGGTTTATTTTAATCCATAAATTAAGCATCAAGCTATTGTTCGAGCTCTTCATCACTGAGCAATATTCTACCTCCAGTCTAGTACCATGCTCCATTCGAGATAAATAATGTTCTTCGACCAAAATGCAAATGTGGTGTTTATATTTGATGATGGATATGAGGACTCATTCAGGCATTTGTCTAATTTTATAGTTATTCGTTTAGTAGATCTTGAGTATTTATGCACAACCAAAAAACTCAAATAATGCATTTTGATTAGCCTTTCTTGAGAGAGATTATAATTTGTTATAAATGGTATTAAAGTAGATCTGACTCATAGCCCATATAGATTAGAGAACACTACAGTATAGATCTAGATTTGAATTATCGTATTTATGATTGGATTTTGAATGAATTTGAATCCTTAGTCTAGCAAAGATGCTGGAACTTAAATAGAATGAGTATGCGAGGACTTGTGCAAACATATATCCAGTCCAACATCAATTATTCGCTAATAGATTTTAGATATTTATACAAAAGCAAGGAACTTAAATAATGCCTTCTTATCATGCACTAATGATAATCTTCGTAGGAGGTTTGCATGTTGCCCCAACTACCATATAAGTATAATTTAATGATACTCAAGAATCTATATGTCAAATAATTAACCTTTTTTAATTATTGAATGAATTAATTGTGTAAGATGAAGAGTCATATTCCGTGTATTTCGATTGGATAGACCCTCCCATGTATGCTAGATCAATAGCAGTGATCTCTGAGCTTCATGATAAAGATAGAGGTTAAAAAGACAAAATGCAAGTTTATGAGCTCCTGTTTATGGGATAAAGCTTATTGCAATCAAAAATGAAGTAGACTTCATAAAATTGAGAAAGACTTGATTCAAAAGTGCAAAAATCAAAGGCTTGCTATAGGAGGTTCAAGAAAATGGTTGTACTTGCGGTGTTTTTTTTCATCGATTGTATTTTTTGGGTGATAATCATATTTTGAAATGATGATGGTAGTATGATGGTGCAACTCATGAATTTAAGGATATGCAAGGGTTGAATTGTTGTAATTTATCGGTAAATAGATTTTCCTGAATGTAATCTTATAAGAAGGAATGTTTGTATAACAACTAACCTTCTCATGAGCTTAGTTTGTACCTTCTTATGAGCTTAATCTGCACATCAATTTTTTAATTTTATTGCAATCAATTTTATATATATATATATATATATATATAAAGTAATAAAGCTTGGTCTAAAATGCTGCCATTTGTCATTGCCTCGTGTCTTTTAATTTTTTTTTTTTTTTCCCTTCAAAACATAGGTTTTATAATGAGTGGTTGAAGTCTTTGGTCAACAAAATATTAATGCAGTGCCATCAAATAGAAATTTTTGTGTCAATAAAATATTATCGAATCTTTGGACGAAATAGAAATTTTTGTGTGCTCATTATATGAAGAATAAAATTTAAAATATTATCTGCTACTATTTTTGTGTGCTCATTTATTAGCATCTGCACATGATTGTTGGAGTGATTTTAGATGCTCCATTTTGATCTAATTAGTATTTTTGGTTTTGATTATAATATTAATTAATTTAGTTAAGGATGGGATGGGTCCTGCATCGATTATCGTGGATCTAAAGTCACAAATTTAAATTTTAAATTCACTCTCAACTCTCAGGTGTCCAACCTCACATCCGATAGCCTAATAAATCAATTATAAATTATACCATGTTATACAGCAAACTCATTGAAAATAAGAAAAATGCATTAATAGATACTATATATACAATTTCCAAAATTTCCTTTAAAGATCCAAAATGCTTTAAAGATGCTCAACTATATAATATCTCATTTGCATGTACTGAATGCCTTCAAGAGAAGGGTTTGTGTTTACGTGCTTTGCTGAAATAAGTTCAACAAAAGATGAAACCCACTTAATTGGCGAGTTCTTATGATTAAATTTTTATAATGTGTTTAGGACATTACTATTAAGAATAGTGTCCCAAAGCTAATCGTCGGTCTATTGACGGTTGTGCTGATTCTTATATTTATATATGAATTATAAATAAATAAAAGTTATTTTGATATTTTTTCATCATAAATTCTTTCATCTTCAAATGAACTCCTATGTTGTGGTGAAATCCTTAGAACTATTTAGAATTGACAAAAGAGAATTTATCATACCATATGGATTGATTGTCCTCTTAACCAAGGAGTATGGAGATACTGATATGGCATACAGACGAGATATAAGAGTATATCTACACTGAATGTGACCAACTCCAAAGTTTTTCTGCTATCAAGATTTGCTTCGATGAAATATGGATATAAGTATCCCTCCGATCTGAGATCACCATGGTGACTTCCAAGCAATTCACTATACTTTAGTGCTGAACTATCTGAATTTCTAATTCAGTGATGAAAGATTTCTGAGCATAGTAAAGTACTTAAGGAGTCGATGTGTAAATCAAGATGGGATTGACTACTCCGATTCAAGAGCTGTATTCAATTATGTTTCAATTTAGCATAAATCTTAGTCAAGATAGTCCTAGTGAGGAGTCACGGGACTAATTACTTTGAAACATAATTTAGATATACTTTTCAAGATTGACAGTTAAACTCTGAGTCATCCTATACATAGAAATCAAAGGGATGAATTATATAGTAATCATATTCGCGTAGGTTTTAAATATTGCAATTGCGTGACTATTCGATCTATCGAAATATCGGGTACCATTGCTAGATGATCATTTCGATTGATACAAAAAGTGGTTTCTATGCTACCAGTTTAGAATCGAATCTATGGGGTCACATACACTAGAGATTCCTACCTGATCTGATGGCTGGTGAAGAATCCCATCGGACTGAAACTCCATGGTCAAGAGTTTCACTGAATTGAAACTTTTTAACCAAGAATCGTACTGGACTACGACTCTGAGTCCTACCTATCTGAGACTTTATGATCATGAGTTTCACTTAATTCGGATATTGAGATCAAGAGTCCCACTAGTTTGGAACTCTTCGATCAAGAGTTTCATTTTGATGGGACTCTGCTATCCAAACATCCATCGAATTTGGACTCAGTATTTATGAGAGATTTAATTGGTAATTTGATCGCTAATTAACTCTATTTATTTGAGTAATAATTTTTGGTTCAAGTCTAATTGAATTGGATTCAGTTAGGTTTGATCTAATTAGATTATGAGATGACCTAATCGCCAAGAAGGTTTGATCCCTGATTTGATTAGGGGTTGGGCTTGATCAATTTCTAATTTTATTAGAATTTAATTAAGACTAATTAAGCCTAAATTGGTTAGATTTAATTTAGTCTAATTGGGTCTAACCAATTTTGATTGGAATGAGTTCAATTGGACAAGGTTTAAATTCAAACCAATTTGACTGGTCTTCCTTTACTGTGCCACCTCATGTTTCTGTGCCCACTTTTTTCTATGAGAAATTGTTTCTTGTAACAATTTTTCCATGGTAAGAAGAGTCCATGCTTGGTTTCTCCACACCCCACATGGATAAGGATTGGTGGTTAGTATTTCAAGTTTGAATGAGATTCAAATTTAAATAAGGAACCAACCCCATTCTTATCCATGCGCCATATCTCTTTTGTGCGCCCATATTTCTACATGAGAAAAGGTTTCTCATGGGTTTTCTCCATGCACAAAGAGGGCATGCACCTAGCTTTCTCATGCCCCAAGTGGATAAGAAGGGGTTGGTTACCATTTGAATTCAAAATGAGTTTGAATTCAAATGGACAACCACTTCAATATTATCCTCCCACACATAGAAGACTTGGTCTCGCACAAAATAAAAAGAAAATTCCTTTTGGACATGCACATATCTTTTTGAGAGAGAAAAAGAGTGTGTGAGCTTTCCCTTCTGCATGGAAAATTTAAAATTTTGTGAGAAAAATTACAAAGAGAGGTATGGGAGCAGGGTTTTTCTGAGAGCTTATCCTAAGGTTTCGACCTAGGGTTTAGGAAAGTTTTGTGTGAGCTACGAGTATCGTGAGCCTACCAAATTTTAGGAAGAACCTCCTCTACCTCTCTACTATGTCCATTGGCAATCTGGAGCATCCAAAGAGTCTATGGATGAAGATCAAAGCTATTCAATCGACATCAGCCGTCAAAGAATTCCGACGTCGAGCTAGCACTCGAGAGGAGTCGATCGAGATCAGGACCTCATGTGGATGATCCATAGAGGCCAGACACATTATGTAGCTATATCGCGATGAGTGGATCTCCCTGATGGTGATCGGCTATGCACACAAGTATCATATTCTGAACACATAGTGTAGTAGTAAATAGTGACTGCTATTGTTTTAGTTTTCAAATTCAAAGCATGTATATCATATTTAGATCCTAAGTATAAGATTTTCTGATATAATCGGTAGCTTATAATTAATTAGATTAATAATATTTTTTTACTGCATATAATAAATTTTCAAAAAAGTTTCAAAAGTGGGGCTAAAAATCTACACTGAAAACCTTCAATTACAAATTTAAACAATATTTTACTGTTGCAGATGTAATTGCTGAAGTTGTTGGAAAAGATAGTATCATAGAGAATGGAATGGAGGGGAAGATGACCAGAAGAATGGAAATTATGCTTGAAGACCTAGAGTATGTTGCGATATTCAGACTTGTCTTAATGTTTGAATCTTGAAAATTTTTATTAACTCTCATAAGTATTGTAAAAAGTTATATTGACATCAATGTTGTTTCGGGAAGAACAAACTATCTTGCACCTTGTGGGGTGACTTCACTGATAAAATACATTTTTATCTGGAGAATGAAATAATAGGGCTAATAATGGCGATCCTACAGCTATGTCGTGTGAAGATATTTAAAGGTAACCTATTTTTTTATTTAATAGTTGCAAAATTTTTATTTAACAATGTATATTAAACATTTTTATATTGAATAAAAACATAATTTATTGCATGATTTCATAATTTTAGAAGAGGTAAAGATATCAAATACTTTAGCACGAAATTATTAATCAATCTAGATGTTGCAGATGCTGTTCAATTTAGAAACAACTAATACATCTTGGCTCTTTTCTTTTGGAGACTTTTGTTCCATCATTATATCGATGGATGAATAAATATATTTAAAATAATTTGCTAATATATATATTTTTATACTCTATTTTTTTTTTTAGACTTTTCACTGGAGAAGAATCCTACTCTCAGAGAATTAGCCAAATATGGAGTCAATCAGCTTATTCAATCTCAGATGATTTCCAAAACCTGATTGAGAGAAAGATGATTGATGAAATACTTGAGTCTGTTAAGATAATTATCTAATAAATTAAATTATTATAATAATAGTTTATTTTATGAATAATTATCTTTTGATATTATTGTCAATATATTAATGATTTATTATTTGTTTAGCCTTGCACATGTATCACTTTGGTTACAATAATGGCAATAGATATGAAGAATGGCTGGTATTATAATTCTTGCAGAAAATGTCCAAAAAAATTGGAACAAGCTGGTGGAAGGTAATTTTTTGTGAAAAGTGTGATAAGTTTTATCCCTATGGTATTGCAAAGTAAGTTGTTTATAAAATTGTATATATAATGTATTCTTTCATATGTAAGTCTTGTAATTGCTTTAATATATAATATTATGTTGTAGGTTCAAGGTTCAAGTAAAGGTGGGTGATCATGAGACTGGCACCACTTTATTTTTGATATTTGACCATCAAGTAGTGCAATTTTTGAAAAATACTACTACTGAAATATTAGACAGAACTATTGAGGCAATATCTACTCTATAACCTACCACTACTTTTAACTTAAAATCAAAATAATATCACTTGATGTAGATTTAAATTTATAATTATAATTTCTTTATTACACTTTTCACATGTTGGAGTTGATGATATCGATCCTGAAGAGCTAAATGATTTACTGAAAAAGTAACTATTATTCAAGATACAGATCAAGCAATCCAACATTGAGATGAAGAACCATTGGCAAATTTATCTAATTGTGAAGATAATAGATAATTTAGAGTTAATTGATGGATTCATAACAACTTCACTACCTAAACAAGTTTTGCATTCTTTTCATAATATGAAATAGTTCTTCTAATTTGTAATACACCATAAAATGCCATTAATTAGCATGTATGTTGTAGGACTATGGTGATCAAATGACTGAAATTTTAGTGGTTTCTTCTCAGCAAATTGGTGATAACCTTAAGGTAATAAATCCTTTGACTTCACCTATTACTCTTCCTAAGACAATGCTTTGTTGACTCTATTTTTAATATTAAATTATTTAATACTATATTACTCAAATGATTGAAATGAATCCTACATATAATGGCTACAAGAATTGATTTCTAATGACATAGAAGTTACTTCTCCAAACAAGACACCGATGAAGCGTATAGCATCCAAATGTATAAGTAAAATTGTTGGTGATGAAGATTCATATGCACAACTATCAAGCAACAAGATGAAAAGGACAATCAAAGTTGAGAAGGATTGAGTCTAAAAAATTTTTTCATGAATTTTTGTTATCAAACATTTGATTATTATAGGTGTCTATGTTCTGATGATCTTGAACATTTGAAGTCTCTTAATATTTTACATCTATTTAAGAATATTAAGTATATTTCTTTTTAAAGGGATATTTGGTTCTAAAGTTTGATTGGAGTATCTGTTGTTTTATCTTTTGCTTCTGCTAAATCTATGAAGGAGTTATAAACTTTGAAAATGCAATATATTTAGTTTTTTGAATGTAATAAACCTATCAAGTAACAATATTCTAATTGTAAGTTGAATCAAATACAAGAGTATTAGGATAAGAGAATAATATTTGATTATAAAAATATTTAATATTAATTTATAAAATATATGATTATAAATATAGATTATTTATAAAAAATATTTAATTTTATTAGCACTTTTAGTGATAGTTATAATTGCATTAGCATAAACTTGCTTATATATACGGATATACCAATGCTCAACAAAATCTATATATAAATATAGATTATATATATATAGGTGAGTTTTTTCAGGTATCCAATCTATCTCAAACTTTAATAGAATTCTTTAAAATTTAAAATTTAAAAAATATTCAAATTTAAAATAAATTTAAGATTTAACCATATATATATAAGTGAGTTTTTTTAGGTATCCAATCTATCTCGAATTTTAATAGAACTCTTTAAAATTTAAAATTTAAAAGACATTCAAATTTAGAATGGATTTGAGATATAAAATTTAAAAAATATTCAAATTTAAAATAGATTCAAGATTTAACCATATATATATATATATATAAGTGAGTTTTTTCAAGTATCCAATCTATCTCAAACTTTAATAGAACTCTTTGAAATTTAAAATTTAAAAGATGTTCATGTATATATAAATTTAAAAGATGTGTATATATATATATATATATATATATATATATATATATATATATATATATATATGTATGTATGTATGTATGTATGTATGTATGTATGTATGTATGTATGTGTGTGTGTGTGTGTGTGTGTGTGTGTGTGTGTGTGTATATATATATATATATGTATATGTGTATGTATGTATGTATGTATGTATGTATGTATGTGTGTGTGTGTGTGTGTGTGTGTGTGTGTGTGTATGTATGTATGTATGTATGTATGTATGTATGTATATATGTATGTATGTATGTATGTATGTATGTATGCATGCATGCATGTATATATATATACATGCATGCATGCATGCATGCATGCATACATACATACATACATACATACATACATACATACATACATATATACATACATATATATATATATATATATATATATATATATATATATATATATATATATATATATATATATATATACTTACATACATACATATATATGTATGTATGTATGTACATACATACATACATACATAGATATATACACACACATGAGCTTTTGTAGGCATCTAATCTATCTCAAATTTTAATAGAATCTTTTAAAATTTAAAATTTAAAATTTAAAGAACATTAAAATTTAGAATGAATTTGAGATTTAAAATTTAAAAGATGTTCAAATTTAAAATAAATTTAAGATTAACTAATTATATATATATATATAGGCAAGTTTTTTCAAGTATCCAATATATCTCAAACTTTAATAGAATCTTTTAAAATTTAAGATTTAAAATTTTAAAAATGTATAAATTTAGAATGAATTTAAGATTTAAAATTTAAGAAATATTCAAATTTAGAATGGATCTGATAATGGATTTTCATCAAATTTTTTGGAGTAATTTTCATTCTGCTAAAAAGCTGAAGTGAGCTGCAATCATTTACTTTAAGAATTTGGCCCTCATAAATGAAAAAATTGCTTCACAACAACCATAATAAAAAAAAAAGATTTTAGACTAGTACATAAATAAAAAACTTAAGCTCAAAAAAAATAAATAGCAGCTTTTCTTTAAAAATTTAAAAAATAAAAAGAAATAAAATAATGAATAATCACATTTGCTTGAAAATGCAATGAGCCAATCTTACGTCAAATGTTATAATAAGCTCGGGGGTGATAGTTAAGTGAATTTTTTTAGGTATCTAATCTATCTCAAACTTTAATAGAATTTCTTAAAATTTAAAATTTAAAATTTAAAAAAGGTGTAAATTTAGAATAGATTTGAGATTTAAAATTTAAAAGACGTTCAAATTTAGAATGAATTTAAGATTCAACCAATTATATATATAGGAGAGTTTTTTCAAGTATTCAATCTATCTCGAACTTTAATAGAATTCTTTGAAATTTGAAATTTAAAATTTAAAAGATGTTCAAATGTTGAATGGATTTGAGATTTAAAATTTAAAAAATATACAAATTTAGATTGGATTTAAGATTTAACCAATTATATATGTTGGTGCTAGAAACGATGCTGATGCCGAAGTTCGCTGGAGCTGGAGAAGACGAAGTCACCAATGTGACCTGCAAAGCAAAGTTCAGACCGGAGGTGGGTTGCTCTGGTAGGATCCTCCGATGGTTAAGTTAGTTCTCCGACCAATAAGAATGGAATACTCAGGAGAATATAAGTAGAGATCAAAACTTAGAAAGAAAAACATATCTAGAAGATCATTTATATAGATGAAGCGCGTAACAGATTCATAGTGACAGTCATAATCGTCTGCTAGTAGGCCGTTCAGATCATGTAAAATTTGTTATGGAGAATGAGCTGTCATTTATCGCGACTTGTAGGTGGTTGGAATTGGTTTGCTAGAGTTCGGATGAGAGGTTGGAGACTTTGTGCTTGAGGGCGATTGCTCATACAGGACTCAGGATCGGATTAGCCGAACTTAAAAGTTGGCTTCTAAGTTGCAGAGGGTGGACCTATAGTTAGTTGGAATCTACCCTTGTTGTCCTTGATAGTTTTGAGGAGCTCGGCCATTGTCAAGATCAGTCGGGAGTAAATATGAACGATCGAGCTGGAGACTAGAGAGAGGATAGTGAATTCTTCACTGAGGATCATGGCCAGGGTTTTTAGAGGAGTTCGGTCGGGAAGGTAGGAATTCGAGATTCACTGGTAACTAGAATGGATGAACATGAAGACTCTTGCTGGTGCTGCTCTTACTGCTTCCTGAAGTTTGGCCAATACCCAAAATTAGCCCAAAAGAGTACTGGAGTTCATAGTCGGCAAGGTAGTTGTTGCTTGCACCAGATTTGGAGATCAAACTTGTATTGACAATGGGGTCCTTTTACTGTTCAAATATGCTCGATTGACATGCATGATGTACGCTGGCTAGATCTGCAATCATCAGAAGGAAATAAAGGAATTCGGCCACTCTAAAAGTCGGTCGTTGTTCATAGACCAGAGCAGAAGAATTTGACTGAAAAAGAATTCATCTGAATGAAGCTTGGCCAGAGAGAAGTTCAACTAGAAAGAGATTCGGCCAGTTGGAGTCCTTAATATGCAATTGGTGAGATACACTACCTGTAATGAAGGAATTCAGACGTCTTCAAGATCTATCATAAGCAAGGTCAGACGGTGCTGGGATTAACACTTGGAACCCGAGAGTCTATCTTGAGCAAAAGGATAGAATCAGTCGAATGTCAATTTCTATCACTATTCAAGTTCGTCCGACCAAAGTCCTATTCTGTAATCATTAGTAGAGCATTGATGATCGCTATTGAGAAGGTCATCCGGCATATCTAGATTGGAGGTTGTCCTTCTAAAGGTAGGGTAGAGTAGGAGAGCTACTTGGATGAAGTTCAATCATGATTATGATTAAATCGGACATCTTATCGGACTTCGGTGAGAGCTATTTTATCCCTAACACTTGCCCTCTTACTTTCGAATTTGAAGTTTGAACGAAAAGAGTACAAGACTGCGACTATTGAAGTCCTTTCTGGTTTTCTACTTTCAGGGTATGAAAAGCTTTAGTTTTTTTCGACTAGTGCCAAAGTTTCTTAATGAGTGAATGATCTGAAATGATCCCGGCACTCAAAATTCTCCCTTGGCATGATGCTCCAAGTACGATGCCATAAATACTCTACCAGACGCTGACGATAAGTGGAACACGTGATGGGCAAGGAATAAATGGAGAGGATCTATAATCATAACCTCTCCTAATCTTTTCTGGCTATTTAAATACTTTCCTCACCCCCGATTCTCTACTCTTGCCTGTGCTCTTCTCCTTCTTCTTCTATCCTTCATCTCCCCTGAGCGTCCTATTCTTCTTCCATCACAAGTTCTCCGACTGTTGATGTCTTTTCCATCCACCTTCCATTTTTTTGACCATCTTCTTGAGTCCTCCGATCGACTTAGATTAGTTTTCCAATCTTTCTCTTATATTTCTCTACTTTTCTCCTATTTTCGTTCTTTTGATTTCCTTATAGGAATTTATTGTTCTTCCTAGGTTCTTTCAAAAACTTCGTAGCCTTTTTCTTCAGATTTTTTAGGGATTTTTAGATTTGATTTGATCTAAATATCTTTCGAAGTGTCCTACTTCACTGGTTCTAGGAGTCCGACCTGCTTGAGCTTACCAATCCCTAGCCTTAGGAAAACCACCGAACTCGTAGGAGCACCTCGTCCAATATTCATCTCTAAGATCATTTCTTGCTCCTTACACCCTGAGGATCTTTTCTTGATAAGGATCCAGTATAGGGTACCTCTAGAGTACGAACTAGAACTTTCTCGACCGAGTGGCCGAGCTTGCACTCCTCCCTCGGGTCACTTTTATTTGTACACTGAAGCTCTCTATGCTGGATTTCGACTTTCGATCCATCCTTTAATTGTAGCTCTCTTTCGATTTTTAAATATTTCTTTCGTCTCTATGGCTCTGAACTCATTTAGGTTTATCCTAGGCTTTCTTTTCTTTTGCATCTTAGCCAAGGTCCATCCAACTATTTCTTTGTTCGGTAATTATTTTACTTTCAAACACCATCCCACCACTAAGGACTGATGGTACATATCCCTCCAATTCAGCAAAAAGGGGTTATTTAAGAGCGCCCCTTCTTCCATTCACAACTAGAAAGAAAAATTTTTCTTCATCTCCTGTCCGTCTTTAGAGTTCAGACTTCCTCCTTGGGGATATCGGAGAGACTCAATACACCGAGCTCCTGGGTTAGAGAGGAAAGATCAGGACTCGGCCAACAAATTGAGGAAGTTCCGAGCTCCTTTTCTGTCCAAACTATTAGAAGATCAGACCCTATTTAATCTCGATCTTAGCCACTTTAATCCAGTAGGTATACATCTGAATCTTGTGAATTGTTTCTTTTGCTTTTTCTTCTAACTTTAGTTTTCTATTATCATATAAATGAACCCGAAAGAGTTGAAGGATTATTTGAAGAACTTCGGGCTCACAAGAGAAAGGATAGCATGCTTGGAGAATCCTCCAAGAGGGCCAGGGTCAGCACTCCAAGCTTGAACGCACCCAGTGAAGCTACTGCTCCCGAGGTTTTGGCACCCCCAGTAGCCTCAAGTCCTCTTATAGAGGTTCGAGCTCCTGTGGCTCCTATTGAGAGGGAAGAAAGGGTTGATAGAAAAAGAAAGAAGTCACTTGCCAAGGAGGCCCGATGCAAGAACAACTCCAGGAGGTCCAATGGTGATAACATTGACTCACCCTTCAATGATCGAGAGGTGGTCAAATCCCTGATTGATGCATGCCCTTCGATCTGGGCTTCTTGCTCGACGTGCTTGAGGTAGAGTTTGGGCTTGTCTACGCTTAGGAGGGGTTCTGGAGCACGGCCAAGCTTCACTCGCCTCTCAACAATTTTGAGCTTACTAGATTCATCCGTCTGTCGCTCTCCTACGGCTTTTTTATCCTTCAACTTGAAGACTTCCTCCACTCGAGCGTAGGCTTCAGCCCAGGCCAACATATCGGCAAATTTTTGGGGGTACTTCTTCTTTAGAGAGAAAAGGAGATCATTTTTCTAGAGGCCTCCCTTCAGTATGGCCATAGCAACAGATTGGTCCAAATTTTGGATCTTTAAGTAGTAGCATTAAAGCGACTGACGTAAGCTCGGATAGACTTTTCTTTCTTCTGCTTGATATTAATGAGAAAGTCCAAACCTCATCTTTGTTGGGTATTGTATCCAAAAGCCAATCATCAAGGTTGTAGATGGTTGAGTTGATTGTAAATTATATTTGAATTATAATGAATAAAATTATTTTTTTGGCATTTCATCACTCTTGTACATCTTCTTATAATGAACTCTCCTATGATGAAGTTCCTAGAACTATTTAGACTCGACAAAGAAGAATTTATCGTTTAGTCCTTAAACCAGTTCGCGATCAAATAATACGTTATTTCCAAGGACGACAACGTAATCAAGTATAGGTCATTGTGTGCCATATTCGTTGGTTGTTCTCTTAACCTAGGAGTTGGAGATACTGATATGACATGCAGGTAAAGTATAAGGATATATTTTACCTAACATGATCCAACTACGGAGCTTTCTGCTGTCAAAAGTCGCTCATGAAAGATATGGGTATAAGTGTCTCTTAGACTTGAGATCATCATGGTGGCTTGCAAGCAACTCACTGCACTTTAGTATCGGACTATCTGAATTTCTAATTCAGTGATGGAAGATTACTGGGTGCAATCAAGTACTTGTGAAGTCGGTGCATGAGTCAAGATGGAATTAACCCCTTCAAGTATTGGAGCAAGTGCATCATTGTATTTCAATTTAGCAAAACCTTGGTCGGGATAGTCCATACGATGGATAGCAAAATTTTAAATACAATGTAGATAATTTTTTAGGATTGACAGTAAATCCTAAATTATTCTTTGAGCATTGAGGTCAAGAGGATGAATTATACGGTAACCATATATCATAGATTTATCGATGTTGCATTGCGACTATTCGATTTATCCGAACGTCGAGTACCATTACTAGATAGTTACATCGATTAGTACAAAAAATTAATTTCTATACTATCAGCTTAAGGTTCAAATCTATGGAGTCACACATAATAGGAGCTTCTACTTGATCTGATGGCTGATTAAGAGTTTTAATGGTCTAGGACTCTATGGTCAAGAGTCTTATGGGCTAAAACTCTATAACTAGGAGTCCCACTGGATCGAAACACTATCTTTATGAGTCCCACTAGATTGAGACTTTGAGTTCTTCTTATCTGAAACTCTATGATCAAGAGTTCCATTGGTCTGGAACTTTATGATCATAAGTTTCATTCACTTAGGATACTTCGATCAAGAGTTCCACTCGTTTGGCACTCTTCGATCAAGAGTTTTATGTAGATGAGACTCTATTGCCCAGACGTCCATTCGATTGAAACTCTAATATTATTATAAAATTAATTAATAATTAAATTTTTATTTAACTTAATTTGATTGAGTAATTAGAATTCGATCAAATCTGATTGAATTTGATTCAATTAGGTTTGACCTGATCAAGTCATGAGATGATCTAATCACTATGAAAGATTCGATCCTGATTTGATCAGGATCTAAATTTAATTAATTTTTAATTTAATTAAATTTTAATTACCTTGAGTTAAACCTAATTTGATTAGATTTATCCTAGTCTAATTAAGTCTAAAAAAATTGATTTGGTTGAAACCAATTTGGACCAATTCAAAGTTAGTTTGAATTTTAAATTTATTTTCTCCCTGTGCCATAAAACTTTGACCCATGCCCCATCTAAATTTTACGTGAGTTTTTCTTATGCAGAAAAAGTTGTGTGCCTCCTCTCCTTTCTCTCTTTGACCTGGTCTAAGTGTTGGACCGATTCAAATAAAGTTGAATTTTGAATTCAACTAGAGTTGTTTAGAGGTTGAAACCAATCCCATCCATATCTATTCTCTTCTCCACAACCTCTTATGTTTTTGTCACACATTTTTGTGCATTTCTAAGTGTGGGCACATAGAAGGAGAGTCCTTCTACGTGTCATTCACTCTGGGTAGGCGTTGGAGAGTGGATAGAATAGGTGCTTTAATTTTGAATTCAAGTGATTTGTTAAAACCTCTCAACATCCCTTATCTCTTCCATGCGGTTTTCCCACTCTTTGCATGCCAATTTAAATGAGATTTTTTTGCGTGTGCAGGTGAGAGGAATGCTATGTGAGGGGTTTTGAAGAGAGAGAAATTTTGAGAGAGGAGGCGCAACTTCTATGCATGGAAAATTAAAAAAGAGAGAGATTCTCTTAAGCTAATCTATTCCTCTCACACCACTCTTTTATTTTTTCTCTTTGACTGCCCATCCAAAAAGAGTTTGAGTGTGGATGTACAGACAGGAGAGTCCTTCTTCCATGAAAATTTATTTCATAAAAAAATTCAAAAGGGAGTGAGCATGAGAGCAATTTCCAGGCATCAGGGTTTTTTGATTGTACAAAACTCTAAGGTTAGGACCTTGGGTTCGAGTGGAGAGATTGAGCGCTGTGAGTGCCCAATCACCACCATTTTTGTACCACAACCACATCTTCCTCTAAAGATTATCATCTAGCCTTTTGGAGTATTTGAGAGATTGAGAAGAAGATTGTCGATCAAATTGATTAAGATCGATCGTTGAAGGCTTCGGCGAGGAGCTAGTACTCCGATGGAGCTGGTCAGGATCAGGAGCTTCGTATGGACTCACCATAGAGGCCGAAGGAGTGTGTGGCTATAGGGCGATATGAGGGCTTCTTCTTGTGGATTTGAATCATGGAGATTGACTATCCATGCTCAGCTATTATGTTCCAAACATAAATCGATCAGTAAATATGATTTGCTGATCGAATGCATTTAATTTTTTATTGCATATATACATGTCTAGATTCATGTATAAAGTTATATGATCTAATCATAGCATGTCTTAAATTAATATTAGATTAATTTTAGCTTTCACTGCATATTTATTTCAAAAAAGTTTTCGAAATGCATGCGTAGAACCCTACATGCTTTCCATCATTGATATCAGAGCAAAGGTTACTGACATGTTTATATGTTAATTAAAAAAATTAAATGTTAGCATATATGATATATTTTGATCCAGATAATTTAGTAATCAAGGATGAATGGGCCACCAAGCCATCCAGTCATAAGGGATAAGTATGGTTTATAGGCCATCTTCTCCCATTCAATGGGGTTCCCATTTGATAGTAGAGGTGCCACTGTGAACTCATTCATTAAGATGAATAGTAAAAAAAAAATATTTATTAAAATTATTTTAATATAAAAATTAAACATGAATAAATTTAGATTCAATCTAAAAAATGATTCATGATTTAATTTTTATTGTACTTAATTTTCTATTTAAAACTAGCAATAAGTTGTTGTTTAAGCAATGAGCCGATCCATTTCTAAAATGAGTCGATCCATTTAAAAAATAAAAATAAAAAAATATTTTAAAATTTAAAAAATATTTTTAAAAAATCAAATCCTAACCCATTAGCTCAAAATTTTAATTAAAAAAATTAAGTATTGTCTAGTAGGATCTAAAATTGTGAATTAAAGACCTAAGACAAATGCATAAATCTATGGGTCAATGGGTTAAATGAATTAGATTTATTAATTAGGTTAGACCTAAGGTTAGTTAAAGAATGGATTAATCTAGAGTAATTGATCAAATCTAATCAAGTGTTGGCTTAGATTAGATCAAGGATACTATTCTAGAATCAACTTCAATAGTTATAGTTGGTCAAGTCCATGTCTTTAACGAGATCAAGATGGATTTGATTCATAACAAAATGATCGAGCCCAAAATTACTAGGTTGATCAGATTGAACCTAATTAATCAGTTCGTGTCTAAGATAAGTTTGGCAGTCTAGATCAGTGATTTTTAATTAGAAGCTACTCACACTGATTCGATCTTTAATGAGTTAATGGTATATCTCTTTCATTGATCTCACTTATCTGGCTGACATAGTCAATTAGGATTTAAATAGATCACTTGGTGATTCGAGCCGACACATGTCACTAGGAATCAGTTTGACTAATTTCAATCAGTAAGATTAAATTAGGTGCCCATGGATCCAAATTTAATTCTAGTCATCATCTATTGACTTGGTGAAGTCAGTGGGAGTAAATTGGTTCATATCTTTTCTATCCTTAAAATCATAAGTAATCGAAATTCTCTAAATTATTAGGTTCTTAAAAATGATTAAGTTATGGAGATAACTCAGTCATAGCCTTCCATTAAGATAAATAGTAATGAGTCCAATTTTCTAGGTGAACATTAAAGCTGCCTTACATCTAATGTTCATCTAGATATTGAAATTACTATCCATCATATGATGATTAGATCGCACTCTCTTAATAATAATCAGGTTAGTCAGAGCTTTTCTCTGGCCTGATCATCATTGGTTTAATGTATCAAACTCAATCATGTTAATGGTTGGACCTAACCAAATCTTTTCAATGAAGGCCATAACCTACTAAATTGGCTTCTAGAATAAAATTAAATATTAAAAATTATTTAAAAAAATAATTGATTGTGAACCTACCTATAGATGCACACATGTTAGCCAGAGCTTTCCTCGAACCCATTTATAGTCTATCGAGATTCTAGTATCCACTAAAAGGTTAGTGTAATTCCTCTAATTAGAGGTAGAGGCTACCAATTTGTAAAAATAGTAGAAGGACCTTTAGACTAAAATTCAAGTCTTTAGGGTTAAATAATTCAAGTACTAATAAGGTCTTGTATTTTTCTTTCAGATAAATAATATGGCTAGTGTAAGTCCACTCCATTCACTGTTGGATAGTGACAAGCTTATAGGATTTGATTACGAGAAGTCTAGTGTTAACCCTAATCTGGCAGACCTGAAGAAAAATGATCCTCTTGACCTGAATAGGTCGAACAGAAAAAACTAGCAAGAAGTTGCTGGGCAAGAATTTTATATGATAACATCTTGTAATTTCTCTATTTATGATAAATCTACCTAGGTATTAGATACTGAAAATCCAGTTCACATATGTAATTCGTTGCATGAACTTTAAATTGGTAGAAAGTTTGAAGATGGTGATAGATTCTTGAATATTAGGGATAGAAGGAATATTTCAGTTCTAGCATTGGAAACTCTTAAGCTTGTTTTCAAAATAAATAATATCATTTTAAGTGACTGTCACTAGTATCCATCCTTTATGATGAACATAATATCTATTGGATTTTTAGCTCTGGATGATTATAGTTTATCAATAAAGAGAAATTATTGTGATATCATTATGAATAATATCACAATAATGCAAGAATAATTAAGAAATGATATCTACGTATTATCATAGTTTATTAATATAATATACATATCTAACAAATGCCAGAAATTATATAATATCATCGATGCTTATCTTTGGCACTATCGGCTCGATCATATAAATAAGAATAGGATCAACAGATTAGTCAAGAAGCATATCCTTGACATTGATGATTGTGATTTATTGACTATTTGTGAGTCCTGCCTTCTTGATGAGATGACCAAATCATCTTTTACTGAAAAAAGTGAATGGGCCATTAAACTTCTGGATCTAGTACAAACTGATGTATGTGGACCTATGAACACATGTACTACAAGTGGGTTCTACTACTTCATTACATTTACTGAGGACCTATTGAGGTATGGATACATCTATCTTATGAAGAGTAAATTCGATTCATTTGAAATATTCAAATAATATCGTAATGGGGTAGAAAAATAACTTGAAAAGAGTATTAAAACTCTTCAGTCAGATCGAGAAGGTGAATACCTTTTGAATGAGTTTTTAATATATCTAGAAGAGAATAAGATTCTCTCATAATGGACCCCCTCCTCGAACACCATAGCATAATGATGTGTCTAAAAGAAGAAATCAGACCCTATTAGACATAGTTCAGTCTATGATGGGGTTTGCGAGTCTACCAATTTTATTTTGGAATTATGCACTTGAGACTGCTTGTTATGTTTTGAACAATGTTCCGAGCAAGTCTATTGTAAAAACTCCATATGAGATATGGACTAGATGTAGGCCAACACTCGTTCACCTTAGGGTTTGGAGAAGTCTGACTTATGTGAAATATTTGCACGCAGAAAAGCTAGAACCTAGGTCTGATAAATACTTGTTTATAGGGTATCCCAAGAAAATTAGGAGATATATTTCTACCTTGCTGAGGAGCAAAAAGTGTTCGTCAGTAATAGGGTAGTCTTTTTGAAAAAGAAATTTTTTATGGAAGGAACAGTTATCTCTAATATTGAGTTTCGCAAAGTTTGACAGTGGAAGAACCGACACATTCTAATGAACCTATAGAACTAAATTTGATAAGATCAAATCCAGAGCCTATTGTAGATGCATCCTTAAGGAGATCCGATAGAGTACTACATCAATCGAACAGATACTATGATTTCTTAATTCGGGATGGTGATCCTATTGAACTTGATGAGAACAATGAGGATTCGATCACCTACATGGATGCCATGCAGAGGTCTGACTTTGCGAAATGGCTGGAAGCCATGAAATTCAAAATAAAATCCATGAAGGTCAATAATGTATAGACACTAGGTGATCTCCTGAAGGGATAAAATCCATTGAGTGTAAGTAGATTTTTAAAAGAAAATAGGATGCAAATGAAAAGGTGGAGATCTATAAAGCCTATCTGGTTGTCAAGAGATATCGTCAGCAATATGGTATTGACTATGATGAAATATTTTTTCAATGGTAATGTTCAAGTCTATTCAGATTATGCTTGTGATAGCAGCACATCTGGACTATAAGATCTGGTAGATGGATGTGAAAATAACTTTTCTAAATGAAGAGCTAGATGAAGAGGTGTATATGATACAATCTAAACATGTTACATCCACAGATGAGTCTAAGATATGCAAGCTTTAGAGATCCATTTATAGATTGAAATAGGCATCTCAAACTTAAAATATGCATTTTGATAAGATGATCAGAACGTATGGCTTCATTAAGAATGGAGAAGAATTCTGCATGTATAAATGGGCTAATAATTTTATAGTAGTATTTCTTGTATTGTATGTGGATGATATTCTCTTAATTAGGAATGACATACCTATATTACAGGGAATAAAGGTTTGGCTGTCATCTTAGTTCTTCATGAAGGACTTGGAAGAATTTTCCTACATCCTAGGGATAAAGATCTATAAAGATAGATTTAAAAGGTTGCTTGGATTATCTCAGTCCATTTACATCGATATCATGCTGAAGTAGTTCAGTATGGCAAATTCTAAGAAAAGATATCTTTCGATAGACCATTAAATTTTTCTCTCGAAGAGAGATTATCTGACAATTTCTCAAGAGAGAGAGAGCGTATGAATAGAATACCATATGCTTTGGCGGTGAATTTTATGATATACGTCATAACGTGTACGAGACTGGATGTAGCATACTCACTAGGGGTAGTGAATAGATACCAGTCTGATTGGAATGAGAATCATTGAAAGATTGTAAAGACAATCCTAAAATATTTGAGAAATACTAAGAACCAGTGGCTCATCTATGGATTTGCTGACTTGAAACTTGTGGAATATACTGATTTTAATTTTTAGTTAGATCATGATGACAGTAAGAGTGTGTCAGATTATATATTTACTTTGAACGATGGAGCAGTCTGTTAGAAGAGTTCCAAGCAGCAAACTATGGTCGATTCTATATACGAGGTGGAGTATGTCATAGCATCTGATGCTGCAAAGGAAGCTATATGGCTGTGAAAATTCATCGATGAGCTGGAAGTGGCACCCTCTTTGGATGGTCCTGTTCTGCTTTACTGTGACAGCATTGGAGCCATAGCTAAAGTGAAAGAGCCGAAGGCACATCAATGCACCAAGCATATTCTACGTCGCTACCATCTTATATAAGAGATCTTGAAACGAGGTGACATTGACCTTCAGAAGATCGACAAAAAGAAGAACATGATCAATTTATTAACTAAAGTCGTTGGGATCAAAGAGTTTGATAATCATAAATGAAAGATGGGTATTCGATACTATTTTGATTGACTTTAGTCTAAGTGGGAGTTTGTTGGATATTATATCCTAAAATCAATCATCTAGATTATAGATAGTTGAGCCAATTATAAATTATACTTGAATTATAATGAATAAAATTATTATTCTGGTATTTCATCACTCTTGTACATTTTTCTATAATGAACTCTCCTATGATGAAGTCCTTAGGACTATTTAGATCCGATGAAAAAGGATTTATCACTTAGTCCTCAAATCTATTTACGATCAAATGATACGTTGTTACCAAGGATGACAACGTAATTGAGTGTAGATCATTATGTGCCATATTCGTTGGTTATCCTCTTAATCAAGGAGTATGGAGATACTGGTATGCCATGCAGTTGAAATATAAGGATACATTTCACCAAACGTGATCCAACTGCAGAGCTTTCTACTACCAAAAGTTGCTCATGAAGGATATGGGTATAAGTATCCCTTAGATCTGAGATCACCATGGTGGTTTGTAAGCAACTCACTGCACTTTGGTACTAGACTACTTGAATTTCTAATTCAGTGATAGAAGATTACTAGGTGCAGTCAAGTACTTATAAAGTCGGTGCATGAGTCAAGATGGGATTGACACCTCCAAGTGTTGGAGCAAGTACATCACTATATTTTAATTTAGCAAAACCTCAATCAGGATAATGTTAAAAATAGTGTCCCAAAATCAATCGTCAGTCTATTGATGATTCAGCTATTTTATATAATTATATATGAATTATTAATTAAATAAAAGTTATTCTGACTTTTTCATCATAAATCTTTCTTCTAATGAACTCCTATCTATTGTGATGAAGTCCTTATGACTATTTAAAATCGACAAAAAAAGATTTATCATTTAGTCCTTAAAATTATTTACGATCAAATGATACGTTGTTACCAAGGATAACAATATTTATCGAGTATAGATCGTTATGTGCCGTATAGGTTGGTTGTCCTCTTAACCAAAAAGTGTGAAGACACTAGTATAGCATGCAGGTGAGATGTAAGGATACATCTATACTGAACGTGATTGACTCTAGAGCTTTTTTGCTGTCAAGAATTGCTCTGATGGAATATGGGCAAAGCATTCCTCCGACCTGAGATCACCATGGTGACTTTCAAGCAACTCACTGTACTTTGGTGCCGGACTACTTAAATTTATAATTCAGTAATGCAAGGTTTCTGGGTATAGTCAAGTACTTGAGGAGTCGGTGCGTGAGTCAAAACGGGATTGACCACTCCTAAATATAAGAGCTGTGTTCAACAGTATTTTAATTTAGCAAAGCTTTGGCCAGGATAGTTCTAGTGAGGGATCACTGGACTAATTGCTATGAGACATGATTTGGATGTATCTTTTAGGATTGATAGTTAAATCCTAAGTCATCCTATGCACAAAGATCAAAGAGATGAATTATGTGGTAACCATATTCACATAGATTTTGAATACTGTGATTGCACTATTTGATCTATCCGAATATCGGATACCATTGCTAGATGGCTACTTCGAATAGTATAGAAAATTGATTTTTGTACTACCGGCTTAGGTTCGAACCTGCGAGGTCACATACACTAGAGGTTTCTACCCGATCTATTGGCTAATCAAGAGAAATTTAATTAATAATTTAATCACTAATTAACTCAATTTGATTGAGTCATTATTTTTGGATCAAGACCAATTGAATTGGATTCATTTAGATTTGATCCGATTAGGTTATAAGATGATCTAATCGTCAAGGAGGTTTAATCCCTGATTTGATCAAAAATTTGGCTTGATTAATTTCTAATTTGATTAGGATTTAACTGAGCCTAATTAAGTCTAAATAAGTTGGATTTAATCTGATCTAATTGGGCCTAACTAATTTGGATTGGATTGGTTCGATTGGAGGACAAACAATGAGACTAGTTTGACTAGTCTTCCCATATGCCATATCACCAAAATTGGCACTACCTTTCTCCATGAGAAAAGATTTATTGTGAATTTTTTTCCATGCAAGGAAAGGCGTGCGTTCTTCCTTCTCACTCGTCCTATGGAGTGGTTTGATCTGATTACTAGTTGAATTCAAATGGGATTTGAATTTGAATGGATAACCACTTGATCTAAATCAATCCTTCATGCCTCCCTTATTGGTGTGCATCTATAAAACTTCTAATTTTATGGACGTGTGACTAATAGCAAGAAAGAAGAGAGAAACATCGAAAGGAGAGAAGAAAAAGTTTCTTCTCTACGTGCATGAAAAATAAGAGAGTTCTAGGCGCAAGGATTTTAGATGAGAGCAATTGGTGCGGACACCAGAGCCATCAGAAGTCAGCAATATAATTTAGATTCAATTTGGATTGAAGAAGCCATATCAAAATAACTCTACTTCAGTTATTTTGTTCTAGTTCTTTTGATTTAATCAATTAGTTATTTTGATGCATTTAGTTTTGGGTCCATAGGACCATACTTAGGTTTATTTTGGATTGAGTCTTATTTGGAAAGAGACCATCATAAAGAAGCAAGCTTGGTCCACGTCATCTTTGAAGCCACTACCCTCCACACGCCTAAGGAGGAAATACACGCGCCAGCATGTGCCATGCCCAAGGATCCTCATGCCAAGTTGTGTCAGGCATCAAGCATCCACATGGAGTTTCTTTTCTTCCCTAAGATTCCTTAAGAGTTTTTGATTTCTTACTTATTTTGTTAAAAGACTGATTTCTTTCCTATAGTTTCATAAAAGATAGATATGATATATTATTGTATTTGAAAACCATACATAATATTTTACTTTTTTATTAGGAGGGTTGATTTTTTTCTTGTAAAAGGAATAGGATTCCTAAAGAAATAGGACCCCTATAAACCCATGTATCTTTCATGAATGAGACAATGAATGAATGAATCACTTTACAATTCCCACAAACACTTATGTTGGTCGCTCCAAGAGGGAGAGGGTGTAAGACCCAAAATCGCCCTACGAGGGAAGGGTGTGAGGCCCATTTTTTTCTATCTCTTTAACCTTCATTTTCTTGAGATTCAGTATTCCTACGATCCCGATTCATCTTCACCATCTACTTACATAAGCTTATTCCACCAAAAGAAGATCTGTCCCCTCCAAGATTTTCATCTATCATGCAGAGAGAGAAAGAGTGATCTATTATTCTACAGATCAAATGTTGACAAGGACCTTCATTCCTTTTCAACTGATCTTTGATTTTAACTTTTTTTTTTAGATCTAGTGTTGGTAAAGACCCAGTTTTTTATTGATAGATCTACTTGGTTAAAAGATTAAGAGCTCTAATTAGGATAGTTTCTTAACTGCCATGATCCAGATTCTTCTTATCTTTTTTTTAGATTTTCTTGTGGGCTTAATTTCTTGCTATCCTTCATTTCATTTATATTTTTTTTTTATAATTATTCATGAGCATGTTTAATTTCTACTATCTATCTATTTACTTTATTATTGCTAATTATTTACTGATCTCTAAAATGGCATTCATCATCATCATTTAGATTGATCGTGCTTTGATCCCATATCAATCAATCATGCCTCCTGAGCAAAGTATATGCAACTATACTGTCTGTTCTGGGAATAATGTGCCACAGTCGGACGTGATTTATTGTTGACAAATGGAAGGAAGCTTGGTCTTTTCTTTCTTTTTTTTTTTAGACTGTCCCACATCAATTTGGTATCAGAGCTAGATTGGTTAGAGCTTTAGTTTAAATTCTGTAATTTAAAATTTCTGCAAGTTAAATTTTCATAATTTAAATTTTGTAATTTACTTTTCAGTATTTTTTTTCTTTCTTACTGCATCTTATTCATGAATCCTAGACTTGCATGACCACTAGATTAGGTACCCAGTACCAACGTCTTATTTTTTCACCCAGTACCAATATGGATCTCAATACAGCAGCCATCATTAATGCCCTGACTGAAAAGTTTGATGACATGAAAGATTTTATGAAAATCATAAGTAAAAGAATAACAGTACTAGAAGAAGCTAGGCAAAGACAACCTGAACCTGAGTCTCCCCAACTATCTATAGGATAGAGAAGAAGGAATCTCGACCTAGATCGATCTATAGCAACACGCCCCCATCATAACCAGTTCGATCAGGATGAGTATATCTTTAGGAATGTGAAGATCGAAGCCCTAAGTTTTGATGGTTGTCTAGATCCAAGAGAGTACCTAGATTGAGAATTGGGTATGGACCACTATTTTGGATGGTACAAAATGTCTGAAGTAAGGAGAGTTAGGTTTGCTAGGATGAAGTTGATTAGGCAACCCCGACTTTATTGAAAAAGTGTTGAACGTCTTCTCAACCAGAGAAGATAAGATCCAATAGAAACCTGAGATGAAATAAAGGAGAAACTCAAAGAAAAATATCTCTCCACCTCCTACCAACAAAAATTTTTAGATCAGTGGTAGAGACTTACTCAAGAAAATAGATCAGTCATAAAGTACATCACGAGATTTGATGAGTACCTCATGAGATGTGGAGTAACTGAAGATAGAATTATTATCTTATCTAGATTTAGAGGTAGATTACGAGAAGATATCCAGTGTGAGCTTTTTTTGTGAGAGGTAACCACGTTATAACAAGCTTATCAACTTATCCTAGACTTTGAAAAATTTTTTAGATATTCGACCATCCGTCATCTTGAACCTAGCCAATTAATTCCTTCTGGATTGAGATCCACTACTACCCAGACTCCTAGTAATGGACCTCCACCTATAAATTCTATTATGAAAAAAGAAGATAAAGAAAAAAGAGTTGCAGGAGAGTTATCTAAGAAAAGTAGTTCTCGATCCCATTGCTTCAAGTGCCATGGTTATGATCATTTTACTGTATAATGTCCCAACCAATCATTATTTGTGAAAGAATTAGAAGAAAAAACTCTAAAAAAATATTATGGAGAAAGTTTATGAAGCTGATCCAGACTTAGTCAAGCAGTTTAAGAGTACTGAGAAAATCCTAAGTTTTGTTGCACCGGAGTCAGATTTTAGGCTTGGAGTCGTAGGTATATTCTAGCACAGACTAAGGAGAGTGAAGACTAGCGTAGGACCTCTATTTTTTATACCTTCATAAAATTTAGCCATAAAATTTGTAAGATGATCATTGATAGTGGTAGCTGTATCAATGCCATCTCCATCGATATGGTTAAGCGATTAGGATTTGCTCTTGTAGATCATCCTAGCCCATATCGTATGTCTTGGATAGATTTCTTCTCTATTTCCATCAAACTTAGATGCCGTGTTCCCATCCAGCTCCATTCTTATCAGGATCATGTTTGGTGCGATGTCTTACCCATGGAAATTGAAAGTATCATAGTAGGTCAGCCTTGGCTGTTTGACAATGATGTTATGATTTATGGCCGAACCAACTCCTATAATTTCACTCATAAGGGTAAGAAGATCACGATCAATCCTTTCCACTCTAAGGCTACCAATTGAAAGATGGGCAATGGATCAAAAGAAAAAATCAAAAAGAAAAGCCTTCATCTGATAGGTGCTAAGGAATTAGAGATGACCGTGAGTAAAGGATCACCAGTTTGGGTGATTGCTACGAGAAAAGTTCGTAAGGACCCTAAGATAGATCATCCCAAGGAAGTAGTTTATAGATATCAATCTAGAAAATCAATAGACCTTATCCTACTACCCATGCATGCTAGAATTTTTGAATTTGTAGAGTCTTTTGCATAGCATGTCAAGAGTTTACATAAAGAGATCGATAAAAAAATTAGTATTAGTAATGAAGTTTATAAATAGAATGCAGATTCTCATCGACGTGCCTAAGAGTTTGCAGAAGAAAATCATGTGATGGTTCGAATGAGGTCTGAATGATTCCCACTAGGAACCGTCAAGAAGTTACATTCTGGAGGAGCAGGTCCATTTAAGATTTTAAAGAAGATCGGACCAAATGCGTATATTGTGGACTTACCTTCTAATTTTGGGATTAGCTCTACTTGTAACATTGCAGATCTCATCGTCTATAAAGAGCCAACTTTGATACCTAGCGAGCCATTTGAGCCTGAACCAACATTTGAGAGAGAGCCTATTCCTGAATGTCCACCAGCCAAAATGTCAAAGCATGATCAGATTGAGAGAATTTTGGATGAGCAAATCATTTTCACCCAGAGTCGAGGCTATCAGCAGTACTTAGTTAGATGGCAAGGTCGAGCCGAAGTCCGAGGATACTTGGATCACTCAAAAAGAGCTGTAGCATATTGATCCCGATTTGCTTAAGCGTCATTAGAGTAGAATCGATCCCCACTCGATAAGGTCGAGTTCTCCCCACCCCGAGAGAATTGGTCCGGACACCAGAGCCACCAAAAGTCAGCAACATAATTTAGATTCAATTTGGATTGAAGAAGCTATATCAGAATAACTCTACTTTAGTTATTTTGTTCTAGTCCTTTTGATTTAATCAATTAGTTCTTTTGATGCATTTAGTTTTGGATCCATAGGACCATACTTGGATTTATTTTGGATTGAGCCATATTTGGAAAGAGACAATCATAAAGAAGCAAGTTTGGTCCACGTTATTTTTGGAGCCACCACCCTCCATACGCCCAGGGAGGAAATACACACGCCAACATGTGCCATGCCCAAGGATCCTCATGCCAAGTTATGTCAGGCATCAAGCACCCACATGGAGTTTCTTTTCTTTCCTAGGATTTCTTAAGAGTTCTTGATTTCTTACTTATTTTGTTAAAAGGCTAATTTCTTTTCTATGGTTCCATAAAAGATAGATATGATATATTATTGTATTTGGAAACCATACATAATATTTTACTTTTTTATTGGGAGGATTGACTTTTCTTGTAAAAAAAATAGGATTCCTAAAAAAATAGGACCCCTAGGGTCCTATATAAACCCACGTATCTTTCATGAATGAGACAATGAATGAATGAATCACTTTACAATTTTCACAAACACTTGTGTTGGTTGCTCCGAGAGGGAGAGGATGAGAGACCCAAAATCATCCCACGAGGGAAGGATGTGGGGCCCATCTTTTTCTATCTCTTTAATCTTTATTTTCTTGAGATTCAGTGTTCCTACGATCCCGATTCATCTTCACCATCTACCTACATAAGCCTATTCTACCAAAAGAAGATCTATCTCCTCCAAGATTTTCATCTATCATGCAGAGAAAGAAAGAGTGATCTATTATTCTATAGATCAAATGTTGACAAGAACCTTCATTCCTTCTCAACTGATCTTTGATTTTTACTTATTTTTTTTAAATTCGATGTTGGTAAAGATCCAGTTCTTTATCGATAGATCTGCTTAGTTAAAAGATTAAGAGCTCTAATCAGGATTATTTTTTAACTACCATGATCCGAATTCTTCTTATCTTTTTTTTGGATTTTCTTACAAACTTAATTTTTTGCTATCCTTCATTCCATTTATATTTTTCTTTTTGCAATTATTCATGAGCATGTTTAATTTCTGTTATCTGTCTATTTATTTTATTATTGCTAGTTATTTATTGATCTCTAAAATGATATTTATCAGCATCATTTAGATTGATCGTGCTTTGGTCCCATGTCAATCAATCACACCTCTTGAGCAGAGTATAGGCAACTATATTATCTATCCTGGGAATAATATGCCACGGTCAGACGTAATTTATTATTGACCAATGGAAGGAAGCTTGATCTTTTCTTTATTTTTTTTTTAAACTATCCCGCATCAGCATACCTTAGGATTTATACCTAGGGTTTGGGGAATCAAATCTATGAGTTACGAGGGTCATGAGTTCATAGATCTTGGTGAAAGCCTTCGCTACATATCTTCTGCATTCATCGACGATCTAAAGCATTCGAAGAGCTCGTGAAGCAAGATCAAAGGAGTTCGATATGAAATCAGTCATTGAAAACTTTTGTACGAGCTAGCACATCGGAGGAGTTGATTGGATCTGAGCCTAATGTGGATTATCCATGGAGGTTAGATGCATATATAGCTGCATTGCGGCATTTAGATCTACACCGAGGAGATCAGATTATAGAGTTTTTTTTATCCATGAAAAGATAACATGTTCTGAATACGTAGAGCAGTAAAATAGTTTTACTGTTGATCTTAATTTTATTTTCAGATATGCATGCATATATAATACATTAGATCCTATAGCATGTAGAATTTTTAAATTAGATATGTAACTTTTCATTATTAATATAATTAATAATATTATTTGCTATGCATTTAATAAATTTTTTTTTTGAAAGTAGAGCTAGAAATCCTGCACGTTCCCTTCAATTGGTATCAGAGCAGCAGGTTCTTTGATGGTTTATATATGCATGATTTAGATTATTTTTAGATTAGATTTAAATAATAATCTGATCTAAAAAATAAAAATGATGATCGCATGGACTGTAGGTTATCCTGCATAAGGTTTATCTCTTAGAGTGAAGAGATTGTCCTGGTATGTTGTGATCTATAAACTTGATCATAAAAATTTTAGATTAGATCTAATGATTTTTTATGATGTGTTTGAAGAGTTTAATCTAAAATTTATGATGAATTAGTGTTTAGATTAGATCTAAATAATTTTATAATTTTTATGTAGAGTACATAGTTTTAAATTAAATCTGAATAGGATCTTAGGAAGGTTCTATTCGTCGATCGAGCTGGCTCTCTCAGGAATCGAGCTAGCTCGACCAATGTGCCAGCCATGATATGATTTTTGGATTGATGCTCCAACTAGCTAGGTCAGAAATCAGGCTGGCTCGACTTCAATTGAGGTCGGTTTGGATTGGATCCGAGCCTACCGACTGGAACAATGGTCTTTGGGCCTTCCACTTGAGCCAACTATCTTAAGAACCGAGCTAGCTGGGCTTCTGCTTGGGCTAGCTCAGATGGGATCTGAGCCAGCCCAATTGAGAAGTTGGCTGAAAGTCTTAATTGACTGATTTTATGAGATCAAACCTACATCTAGTGCTTGTTTATGAAATAAGCCAATCCATTTTTAAAATAAGTTAACCTACTTAGTGAAACAGTGCTCGGATGTAAAGAATCTTTCAAAAATTTTAAAAAATATTTTTGAAATGCTGAACCCTAATCCTCAGTCTTAAACTTAATTGAGAATTAAGCATGATGAATTAGGATCTAGAATTATGAATTAAAGATCCTAAGTCATTGATCATAAAATGTGGGTTCTTGGGTTAGTCGAATTAGGTCCATTAATTGGGTTAGATCTAAGGTTAATTAAAGAATGAATTAAATTAGAGTAATTGATCAAATCTAACCAAATATTGATTTAGATTAGGTTAAGAACATTTTAGACCAAATTACAATAGTTGTAGTTGGTCAAGCCCATACCATTAACGAGGATCAAATAGACTCGATTCATGGCTACGCGGTCAAACCTAAAATTATTAGATTGGCCAAATTAAAAACTAATGAACCGGATGGTGTCTAAGATAAGTCTAGCAGCTCAGATCAGTGATTTTTAATTAGAAGCTACTCACACTGATTTGGTCTTTGACGAGTTAATGGTATATCCCTTTCACTGATCTCACTTACCTGAGATCACCATGGTGGCTTGCAAGCAACTCACTATAATTTGGTAGCGGACTACTTGAATTTCTAATTCAGTGATAGAAGGCTACTGGGTGTAGTCAAGTACTTGTGAAGTTGGTGCGTGAGTCAAGATTAGATTGACCCCTCCAAGTATTGGAGCAAGTGCATCACTGTATTTCAATTTAGCAAAATCTCGATTGGGATAGTCCATACGATAAAGGGTGAAATTTGAAATACAATGTGGATGATTTTTTAGGATTGGTAGTAAATTCTAGATCGTTCTTTGAGTATTGAGGTTAAGAAGATGAATTATACGGTAACTATTAGGGATAAATTTCGCTCCCGCTGAAGTTCGGTCTGGTATCTAGCCTAATGTAACTGATAATCATAGAAGAGCTTCGATCGAGAATTCTCCAACAGTCGAACTCCTTCCGAACTTCATCTTTAGTCAAATTCCTCCAGCAGCTGAACTCCTTCCGAACTTCTCCTTCAATCGAATTCTTCTAGGAGTCAGACTTCTCCTTCAGTCGGATTCCTCTAGGATCCGAACTTCTTTCGGATCTCCTTTTCAGTCGGATTTCTACAGGAGCCAAACTCCTTCCGAACTTCTCCTTCAGTTGGATTCCTACAGAAGCCGAACTTCTTTTGAACCTCTCCTTCAGTCAGATTCCTACATGAGCCAAACTCCTTTCAGACTTTTTCTTCAGTCGAATTCCTCTAGGAGCCAAACTCCTTCCAGACCTCTCCTTCAATTAGATTCCTATAGGAGCCAAACTCCTTCCGAACATCTTCTTCGGTCAGATTTCTACGGAGCCAAACTTCTTTCGGACTTTTCCTTCAGTCGGATTTCTATAGGAGCCGAACTCCTTTCGAACCTCCACTTCAGTAGAATTTCTATAGGAGCCGAACTCCTTCTGGACTTCTCCTTCAGTCGGATTCCTCCAAGAGCCAAACTCCTTTCAAACCTCTCCTTCAGTTGGATTCCTACAGGAGTCGAACTTCTTCCGAACTTCTTCTTTAGTCGGATTTCTTCAGAAGTCGAACTTCTTTCGGACTTCTCTTTCAGTCGGATTCCTCCAGGAGCTGAACTCCTTCTAGACTTCTTCATCAATTGAATCCCATCCAGATTTCTCAAGCGGATTACTTCTAGATTTTAAGTAGTATTCCTCCTAATTGATCCCCTCTAGCCGTATTCCCTCTAGGAGTTCAAACTCCTCTGAAATTGATATACGTCAAAATTCTTCACCAACCAATGTCTATTTTCTTCGAACTTTGACTATTAAATCTCAACGAATAAGCGATCTCACTATCGAATGGTTACGACTATCATTTATCAGTCTGCTACAAGCAACCTCACTACCAGACGATTACGACTATCATTTATCGGTCTGCTATAGGTAATCCTACTATCGAACGGTTACGACTGTCATTATCCATCTATTATGAGCGACACCTCTATCCATAATAAATTTCACGTGGCTCCGAGCGACCCATGATCGGACGGTTATGATTGTCACTATTAATCTGCTCCAAACTCCATCTATAAAAGAGATCCTTCGATATATTTTCTCTAAGTTCTCTTCTCCTTCCTAAAACTCTGCTGAATTTTTGCTTGAGCACTCCATTTTTATTGGCCAGAAGAGCTGACTTGATCGTCGGAGGGTTCAGTCGGAGCCACCACCACTGACTTCGAACGAAACTTTATTTTGTAGGTCACCGACAGCGACCTCTTCTTTCCCAACTCCAGCTCGATCCGGCGTCAACCAGATTCTGCATCAACAGGATTGGCGCTAAAAGAAGGGCTCTCTGTTTCTAAAGTTTTCTTGTTCTTAAAGGAGTGCTCAGCAGCGATCTTTCTTCTTTCTCTCTAGAGTTCTTCTCAGAAAAAATGCCTCCCAGAAAAACTTTGATCCGATGATCAACGACCTCTACAGTCAAATTCCATCCAGATTTATTAGCTCCCGCTTTAGCTCCGATAACTCAAGCACCACCTGTAGTCATGGTGGATGCGGGGCAGTTCAACCTACTGGTCCAGTAGGTTCGCAATCTCATAGAGATGGTGCAGGCCATATATCGTCAGGCTTTGGCACTAATTCAACTTGAGCAAGCTTTTTTGGAGCCCCATGATCCAGTCGAAGGATGATCGACTTGGGCTAGCCGATTGGTGACCTTTGAAAAGAGGAAGCAGAGGGTGGAGAGCCCTTACTGTAGGTGGTGTGGTGCTCCCAAGCCTTGAGAGGTCACGGATGGAGCCAGGGTGAGGGCTTCGAAGAGGCTAGGATAATTATGGTCCTAGGGCTCGGACAGGAGTTGTCCTAGGATGGAGGCGGCATGTAGCTCTTCACGAGCTTGAGGTTCATGTATTGAGGGCCTCAAGGGGCTTGATTGATGCTTTGAAGACTTGGAAAATAAGGTGGAGTAAGAAATCAAAGTCGAAGCTTGAAGGCTACAAAAAAAGGATTATCTATAGGTTAGCTGGCTCAGTCCAAAATTGGGTCGGCTAAGTCTCAGAGCACCGGCAAAATAGAGAGCTGCGCGTTCAGGACTGCTGGCATAGCATAGAATTGGGCCGGCTCAAGTTCAGATCGAGTCGACCTAGTGAAACTTAGCCGACTCAGTGCACGGGCAGAGTTACGTGAGGGTCTATTTTGAGCTAGGGTCTGGGTTAATCCTAGGGATCTTAAGGTCTGGTTTAAGAGGTCTTAAGATGGCTAATTCATGTATGGGTCGGGTCTAGATTCAGAGGATGAGAGCATGGGAGACATAATGTACATGGGCTTGATGAGTGCTTTCATGTATTAGGTATGCTGGAGAGTTTTTTGGTCAGGCCTAATAGCTATGTATAAATATATAGATTGTATTAGGATTTTCAAGGTTGGAATACAATTGAGCTTTTCTTCCTAACTCTCTACCCTCTTTTCTTTGGTTCCAATGCTAAAAATCCTAGCTTCTCTCATCTTTCTTAGATCTTCTTCAGTTTGCTAAATTAACATCCAAGTTTACGCAAGAGATCGGATCTACGGCTGTGGCTCCGAGCAGCCATAGGAACAACACTTGCTTGGACCATGGCTTGACCCAGGGGGAGCTTTTCCTTCATCCCACCAGAAAACTCTGAAGATCAACAATCGTGAAGATCTCCTGAATCAAAGGCTCCAAGAAATGAGTCGACGAATTGAAGAGCTCCATCATACTTCCTCCTCACACGGTAATAATATTTGCACCGACCCCCCTTTTTCTCAAAGGATTATGCAAGAGCCCGTCCCGCCAAGCTTCAAGCTTCTCCAATTTGAAAGCTACGATGGAACCTCTAATCTGATCGATCATCTGAAGGTATTCTAAACTATGATGCTGCTCCATGGCACACCAGACGCCATCTTATGTCGAGCTTTTCTATCTATCTTAAAGGAAGCAGTAAGAAACTGGTACTCGATATTGAAATCAGATGCGATCTTCTTCATTGACCAAATAAATCATCAGTTTATGGCTCATTTCGTCAGCAGCCGACGTCCACACCGAGGTTCAGATTCTTTGATGAATATCAAGCAGAAGAAGGGGGAATCTATCCGAGCTTATGTCATCTAATTTAATGCTACTGCTTTGGAGGTCCGGAACCTGAACCAGTCTGTTGTAATGGCCGCACTCAAGGGCGGCCTTCAGAAGAATGATTTGCTATTCTTCCTAGAGAAGAAGTACTCCAGAAACTTTACCGATGTGCTAGCTCGGGCTGAAGGATATGCCCGAGTGGAATAAACCTTCAAATTGAAGGATGAGAAAGCTGTAGGAGAGCGGCAGATGGGTGAGTCTAATAAATCCACAGCTGATGGAGGGCCGAATGAAGTTCAGCCATACTCACAGAATTCCTCCGAGTGCAAGCGAGCCCGAACTCCTCCTTGAGCTCGTCGTTAAAGAAGCTCCGATAGAAGGGCACGAAGAAGTTCTTCCCCTAGAAGGTTTCATAACTACGCCCCCCTCAATGCTCCAAAAATGCAAGTATTGATAGAGATCAAGGAGCAACTACCGAGGCCTAAAAGGATGCATACTCATCCTAGCAAGCGCAATCCTAGCAAATACTATTTCTACCATCGTGACCATAGCCACGATACTGAAGAATGCATTCAGCTCCAAGACGAGATCAAGAAGCTCATCAGGAGAGGCCGACTGGGTCGATTTCTCAGATGCCAGTCTGAAGTAAGAGAAGCATTCGATCGGAAGGCACCGCCCGCAACCAGAACCCCCAAGAGGAAGGAATAATAAGGAGATGGGGCCACCTCTCGACATCATCAACAATTATCTTCTGGAGACTTTAGGATGAAGACGAGGCCAGCGGATCTGGAGCGCATAAGTAAAAAGATGAAGGACTGAGAGAATCCATCAACCGTCCACTGAGGTATGATGCACGGAAAGTATAGTTCATTGCATTAATGATACGGTTGTAATCTCTTATAAAAATAGCAGACTATGATGTACGATCGCATCCTAAGTGAAATAAATAAAAGTTCGGAACTAACGTTCTTATTTTTTAATGCTTTCTTCAAAATATCATATATTCTAACAAGTTCAACCTTGGATCAATAAACTCTTCCTAGTAGGCTTCGCCCGATTTTGCAATACCAGTTAAAAGGATGTAAGTAACTCTAACTTGTGATCTGTCGGGCAATATCCAAAATAAATCTAGAGCATTAAGATGGAATTTCTTTAGTAGTAAAGGCATCCCTCCACTTACAATGAGCAATTCTCAATCGATCTAGTTTAAATGTACTTATCGGCACGAATTACGAGTGTCCACTTATTAATTTGAAGATTGAAAATTTTCGATTAAATTACAAGATCGAAAAGGTCAGGCAGGAGGTCAAGCTCTAAGCAAGGCATTGCTACTCATTATCCTGCGAAAGGAAGAATAGTTCAGACCCTTATCCTGTGATGGGCCTGATGCCCGGGCGACCTCGTGGAAGAATAGGAGAGAATCGAGGAAGATTTTGTGACCGTCCTCCTGGGAATTGACGAAAATGTTGGAGCATACGTCGTTGCAAATTGGCTCCAGATTTGGAAGATGAAGTGTTCGAGAGCAACTTATCATCTTTTTATGGAGACAATGTCAATGTTCTCGCCTGAATTTTGATGGATATGCCCTGGATTTGATTGCCAAGGTTTATAGAAACATCGGCTGGCACATTGATCCCAAGCATCGGCCAGTAAAAGAAAGAGTTCGATGTCAATTGCACCAGAAAAGAACAAAAGGTAATAGCCAGAAAAGGGGGGAGGGGGGGGGGGGGTAGTCGAATAAGCATTTTTCAATTGCCAGATTTATCCAAGAAAGCTCAGCTATCCGAACTTTGGATCTCTTAACGTGGGTCTGATCAAGAAAAGCCAATGACCGTGCGAGGATGTACATCAACTTTAAGAAGCTTAATAAGGCCGGCCCAAAAGATAACTACCCTTTCAGTCCCTGAATCGATAATTGGTGGATGCGACTTCAGGCTACGAGCTTCCTTATCTTCATTGGATGCTTTCTCTAGCTATAACCAAATTTGTGATGGCACCAGAGGATGAGGCAGAAGAGCTGCTTTTCATTACGAAACTACGGTTTTAACTGTACAGGGGGTTTTTTTCCCATAAACCATTTCTTCCCTTTTTCTCCC